>SJYA01001221.1:377684-394147 GCA_006410615.1 Neotragus moschatus | reverse complement strand
GGGGGGCTTTAAAATCACTGCAGATGGTGACTGCAGACATAAAATTGAAAGACACTTAATCCTTGGAAGGAAAGTTATGACCAACCTAGATAGCATATTCAAAAGCAGAGACATTACTTTGTCAACAAAGGTCCGTCTAGACAAGCCTCTGGTTTTTCCAGTAGTCACGTATGGATGTGAGAGTTGAACTGTGAAGAAAGCTGGGAGCCGAAGAATCGATGCTTTTGAACTGTGGTGTTGGAGAAGACTCTTGAGAGTCCCTTGGCCTGCAAGGAGATCCAACCAGTCCATTCTGAAGGAGATCAGCCCTGAGATTTCTTTGGAGGGAATGATGCTGAAGCTGAAACTCCAGTACTTGGCCACCTCATGCAAAGAGTTGACTCATTGGAAAAGACTCTGATGCTTGGAGGGATTGGGGGCAGGAGAAGGGGACGACAGAGGATGAGACGGCTGGATGACCTCACTGACTCGATGGACGTGAGTCTGAGTGAACTCCGGGAGTTGGTGATGGACAGGGAAGCCTGGTGTGCTGCAATTCATGGGGTCGCAAAGAGTTGGACACGACTGAGTGACTGAACTGAACTGAAAGCAAATGCCCTGAGTAAGAAATGACTAGATAAATAATGGTACATTTTCATCACTAATGGATAGTGATGTAGACATTCTAGTGTAGAATTTTCCTGATAATGGAAAAGAATTCTTACAAGGTATTGTTGAATCAAAAAATCTAGATGGAGAAAAACTTTTATAAAATGATATTTTTGTAAACAATGTCAAATGTGGAAGCATACAGATTCATAAATACATGTGTGACTATGAGTCTATCTATCTATAGAGGATTCCGTTACTTTGGACCAAACAAGGAAGGACAAATATTAGCTTTGTAACATCCCAGCTTGACAGAGAGACTGTAGCCATGTGGAGAATATGGAGAAAGAAAGAAGAAACCAATTGAAAAGAAAAACCTTGCCTTAAAATGCCTTAATATGATTGCACTTTAACATTTTTGTGAAACTATTCATCTATTTCCACAAACACATAAAAATGAAACCACATGTAAACTAAAAAAGTACAGTAGGCTCTCTGTATACCCAGGTTCTGCCTCCTCATATACAACGAATCAACCAGGAAAATATTTAGAAAGAAAAATTTCAGAAAGTTCCAAAGAGCAAAACTTGAACTTAACCAGCACTAGCAACTACTCACATGACAATTGCATTGTATTTACAACTATTTACATATCATTTACATCGTGTTAGGTACTATACATAATCTAGAGTCGATTTAAAGTATACGGGAGGATATGACTAGGTTATATGCAAATACTGTGCCATTTTATACAAGGGACTTGAGCATCCATTGCTCCGATTTGGAGGTCCTGGAACCAGCTCTCCAAGGATATCTAGGGATAATGATACACATGATTTGTACCTTTCCCTGCCTTCAGAAGAGGTATATTTTAAAGCTGAGTCAATCCAACTGCAGTTCCCTTTTCTCTTGAACTTNTGCCATTTTATACAAGAGACTTGAGCATCCATTGCTCTGATTTGGAGGTCCTGGAACCAGCTCCCCAAGGATATCTAGGGATAATGATACACATGATTTGTACCTTTCCCTGCCTTCAGAAGAGGTATATTTTAAAGCTGAGTCAATCCAACTGCAGTTCCCTTTTCTCTTGAACTTGCATATAGACTTTCTTACCATGATGAGGACCTGTGGCTTGTGTTTCTTGGACAAATCAATGATATCCACTCCATTATAATAGAGATTTTCAAAGCAGCCATGAAAGTTTTTATGTGGGAATGTCACTGATTTTCCATGTCCAGGAATCCCTCCGAAGCTGATCTTAGAAAGAAAAAAATGACATAAATAACATTGTTTAATGATTTTCTGATTATCTGCCTAAACATGTATGATTATTGGGTATAGTGGTAATTGTCTCAGATCTGCTTGGCATTATTTTATATTATCATGCTAATTTCAAAGGAGGTTTTATATGTATTTACCAATACTTTATTTATTACATTGAGATAAATATATTAAATATCCTTCTTATAATTTGCTGCTACTTATATAGTTCTGTCATTTTTGTTGATGGGGAATATTGCATCTTTATGCCCAACGTAAATTCCAATTTGTGTGACAAGGCAGCCTACTGTGATGATATTCTACTTTATAAACTAGACTGTGCGATCCTGCTTTTTGCCATGACTCTGATAGATTAGAATTACAAAGCCACTAATAATATCATACAAGACCCAATATCCAGCTAGTCCCTGCTGCTGAGGCCACTCATACCAAGTGAATGTTGAAACCTGGTTTGCTGACAGATGAGCTCAGCAGAACTGGCAGAACAAACAATGCATTTCAGTGTATATTCAACACACATGGGCAACATGCTGCAAATATTGTCAGGTGTTTAAAAGCCCCAAGAAACAGTATTCTCAGATGTGTGCATTTGACTTTCTTGTTACTTAAAAAATTCAGATTGGAATATATGTGGATTACTTCTCTAAATTATCCTAGGTAGCTAATTCTGTTTAGGAGCCCTAAAACAAAGAAATCTCCAAGGTAATATTCGCAGCCAAACACCAGATGGAATATAGAAGAATTGTGTGAACAAATGCATTTAAAAATAATCTTTGTTGAACTGGTAGCTCTTCATGTATGGATTTCCTAAATTTAACAACTATTTACTCTCATGTGAAGACTAACATCTGTAAGGAATAAAATGTCTCAATAGCTTGAGCATGTTATCTTCCAGTGTGAAGTTACCACACATAGGAAATATTTTATCAGAATTCTCAATTATTAGGAAAGGGAATTTTTTAATGTATTAATATTTTCTCTAGAAGATTACGCTGCAATCAAATGATAAAATCTGTAATACTTAAAAAGTCATTTCACACCTTATAATCAAGATCCACATAGTTGGACTCTCCTTTTGCTCGAAAATGATGAGTGTGCCTGTCCACAGTGAAGTTGACATCTGTATTGAGGAGCTCAATGAGAACAGAATGCCAGTGTTCATCATCCAACAAACTGCCCAGCATGAGAGCATCAGGCGAGGGCAAGTTAGCATGACCTGAAAAGAAAGGAAGTGTAAATACACCGTTCCATCTAGCTCAATACCATGATTTCTATCAATGTTTTCAGGTTTAACATTTCTCACATCAGTTACACTTTCGTTACATTCTTTTATCCCAAGAACTAGCGAGCTGCTTTTATCTTAATCTTACAATCTATACCATCTTCTTTGATATTGAGTAACATCTTCTATCTAACTTGTTTTATCATTATTATGTACTGGATTTTCATTTTTCTTGAAAATATTTTCTTGCTAGATCCTCATTCATAGGACTACTTCAGAAGTTTATGATAAGCCACCCTTGTCATCATGATATTATCAGGTTATTTATTGAGCATCTACTACTGATCTTACATGATTATCAAGAAATAAAATTTTTACATAAAAGCACACTGAAGATCACACAAGCTGTTCTTAGTATAGCTCAGCTGTAGGTGACCACGTGTCCATTTGCCTGGACAGTTCTGGTCTTCAGAATAATTATTTATACGGTCTGCTTTCTTTCACAAAAGTGTTCTTTTTTGTTGTATGTTTGTTTTGTTTTTTACAGAAAGGCAGACTGCCACATGGAATGCCTCATTTGGATGTGTCTGGAGTCTTGGAAGCTTGTCGACCCTCTGTTCTCCTGCAAATGGACCTTAAGAGCTTGTTTTGAGGTTCTAGCAGAGAAGCAAAGCTATGCATATACCCTTGGCCAAAGAACAGCCCTCCTCCAGAGGAGAAGGTGGTCCTCTTCAACCAAGTGCACAGCTTTGGGAGGAACGCACATGGAGCTGTGAGGGAGGAAGGGAACACCTTTCTAGCCAAGCCAGATCACCCTCACATCCAAAAGTACTCTGATTTTAAATTAAATATTTAACTGTGAAGAAAAATTCATCATAAAAGATACCTTCATCTAAATAGTATTTCCCGAAACACCTTTTTTTTTTTTTTTTACCTGAATTAAGGAATAAGATGAGTTTTCCTTTAACTAACTCCAGGGTGATGTGTTTGTCATTTGGTCCTTCTCTGTGGAGTAGAATCCCATTGTTCTCTCTGGTTTTAAATTTCAGAGAAATAACTTCTTTGATTGGATTCATGGATTTATGATTAAATGTATACAGCAAAGAACTCTTCCCATCAAAATGAACCATCTCGGATCCTATAATGGAAGACATTAATGTGGTCTAATTATAATATAGTCTTATCAGTACATTGAAATGTGTAAGTCAACACACACATATTCTTACATAGCATATCTCTGGCTTGTTTAGCATGTCTAACATATTTGACATATCTAAACTCCACTGTTCTCACATCTTTCTCACATCTTCCCCAAAATGTATCATTTAGAATGTTGGTTAATTTCAATTTCTCCTATCTTTTACTGGCCTATTTCCATCCTGTAAATAACAAAGATCAGGAAAAAAGTTAAAGTCAATTTCCCCATAGCGTTAGTCAACGGACCTTTGTTGGCAAAGTAATGTCTCTGCTTTTTAATACGATATCTAGGTTGGTCATAGCTTTTCTTTCAAGGAGCAAGTGTCTTTTAATTTCATGGCTGCAGTCACCATCTGCAGTGATTTTGAAGCCCAAAATAATAAAGGCTCTCACCGTTTCCATTGTTTCCCCAACTATTTGCCATGAAGTTATGGGACCAAATGCCATGATCTTCGTTTTCTGAAAGTAGAGTTTTAAGCCAACTTTTTCACTCCCCTCTTTCACTTTCATCAAGAGGCTCTTTAGTTTTTCTTTGCTTTCTGCCATAAGAGTGGTATCATCTGTATATCTGAGGTTATTGATATTTCTTCCAGAAATCTTGATTCCAGCTTGTGCTTTATCCAGTCTGGAACTTTGTATGATGTTCTGAATATAAGTTAAATAAGCAGGATGACAATATACAGCCTTAATGTACTCCTATCCCAATTTGGAACCAGACTGTTGCTCCATGTCCAGTTCTAATTGTTGCTTCCTGACCTGCATGCATATTTCTCTGGAGGCAGTCAGGTAGTCTGGTATTCCCATCTCTTTCAGAATTTTCCAGTTTGTTGTAATATACGCAGTGAAAGGCTTTAGCATGGTTAATAAAGCAGAAGTAGCTGTTTTTCTGGAATTCTTTTGCTTTTTTCATGATTCAATGGATATTGCCAATTTCTGTTGGCAATTTCTGGTTCCTCTACCTTTTCTAAAACCAGCTTGAACATCTGGAAGTTCACAGTTCATGTACTGTTGAAGCCTGACTTGGAGAATTTTGAGCATTACTTTGCCAGTGTGTGAGATGAGTGCAAATGTGTGGTAGTTTGAATATTCTTTGGCATTGTCTTTCTTTGGGATTGAAATGAAAACTGACCTTTCCCAGTCCTGTGGCCACTGCTGAGTTTTCCAAATTTGCTGGCATATTGAGTGCAGCACTTTCACAGCATCATCTTTCAGGATTTGAAATAGCTCAACTGGAATTCTATCACCTCCACTAGCTTTGTTCGTAGTGATGCTTCCTAAGGCCCACTTGACTTCGCATTCCAAGATGTCTGGCTATTAGGTGAGTGATCACATCATTGTGGTTATCTGGGTCATGAAGATCTTTCTTGTATAGTTCTTCTGTGTAATCTTGCTACTTCTTCTCTTTGATTCACATACAAAATGTAAAATATATAAACACTGAACTCTGTCTCTAAGCCATATAATCAAATAATTATTCTTTGTTGCATAATTAAATGAACATGATTAATAAAAACATAACTGTTAAATTCAAATGTGTGCCTTAGAGTATTAGATAATAATAAACTAATGAAAACTTGATAGTAAAGAATTTAAATGCTTTCACATTTTTGCAGTACAGTTTATGTGTCACTGAAAGGCAATGCTAATAATTAAGGCTTATTTTTTCAGTCAGCTAATAAATTTGTTTCTGTAAGTGATTTTCCCAGGATTATTTTGATTGAATTATTTTTTTCCTCGTCTTTCCTCTTGCTGTGTTGCTTTGTAATAGTAATACTCATCTTCTATGGCTCAGAATCTCTTGGAGCGTTTGTCAAACACAGACTGCTGGGTTCCATCTCAGGGTTTCCGACTGACCAGGTGTGGGTGTGTGTGAGGAGGCGGCCCTGAATATCTGGGTTTCTAAAATGTGCCCTGGGATGTTGACACTGCTGATCTATGCCTATATTTTGAGAATCACTGATCTAAAGCACCTAAATTATATTTCCCAGAATATTCTCCTCAGGCAAAATGGAATCATGAAAAATGTATTATGTGGTAGAAACACAAAAGCATGGCTTTAAAAAAATTCTTGTATCCTAATGTTTTGGCTCTCTTTCTAATGTGATCACTAACTCTAGTTTCTAGAACAATTAACCACCTGTGAGTCATCAAATTATATTTTATGAGTCAGATTCAACATGTATTTTGACAGATTTTTTTAAGCCTAAAGTGACTAAATTATAATACAGATATGTAACCACTTAAAAATCATGTATCTTATAACAGTTTAACTAAAATCTTAAATGATAATAACTTGAGCTCAGTTGAAGAGGTTACTAAAGAGATAAAACTCAAAAACTGCTTTTAGAAATCCAGACTTTTAAGCTTCCTTTCATCTGAAACCATCCACATCACGTTGCAGCCTGTTATTGTACAGTCCCATGAGCTAATTTTTCAAGATTTGTTGAAAAAGAATCAAGCTTGAAAACAAAGAAGAGTTGGCAGAGAGTATAAGGACCTGCAAATCCACAAGCATCTGCTGACTGATCCTTTACAGAAGTTTGCCATCCCCCACTCAGCAGAACCACTTAGCGATTATTCCTGGACCTGGCTCCTGATGGTCAAGCAGTAAGAATGAACTCACCACCAGACATCTTGTGACTTTTCTATGATTGAAATATCAAAAATCCTATTTTATATAAGAAATCACAAATGTCATTATTTTTGTTGACTTTCCTATTACATAATTCAATATACTCTGACTATTCTCGAATATATACTTATGAGGTAAAGAATAGGTCAATATTTCTTCTCCTGGCTATATATTTCTGTATATAATATAAAACACTGGTTTCTATACACAGTCTTCCATAGCTTCAAATTCTACTTTGGCAAGGATTTTGCTCTGGTATAACGAAATTTTCTTATTAAAAAAACCACTTCTTTCCATCTTCCCTATCCCCCAACCTCAAACTAATTTCCATCCATTCCACAAGCACAGCTTTATTTTCAGTTGATATTGATGCAAGTATCACAAACTCTGCTGGATGCTGGGACAAAACAGGAGAGGACAGATATGGCCTGCCTTTTCCACTTTTACTCTAGAAATGGGGGAAGGGCTTTTCAGTTAGTGAAAATATATATGCCAAGCCAAGAAGCCATGAAAATATGCAGTGTTTATAGGAATAGTAAGTATCATTGTAAACGGAATGTAAAAGGATGAAACTGAAAAAAGATAAGCAATCTGGACATTTTCTCACTAACAACAGGGCAGAGGAAGTACACATGAAAAAAAGATAATAATTATCACTTTGAGCTATAAACCAAATCACAAAGTTCTTCCCTCACTTTCTCATTTCTACTATCATGAAGAAACAGATTGCACCTGTAATACCTAATGTCTTACTGTGGGTTGCTAGGAAACTACAGTGACAAGGAAATGTCTTAGGGCTCAGGATGGCGAGAGGAGAAACAAAGACTCTTCTCTGGTGAAAGTGTTTGGAAAGAAAGAATGCAAAGAATCAAGATCATCTAGGTATCAAACTATCACACAATAAATACTCTTTATACAAAATTTACACATAGACATTGGAAAGTCGCCAACCGTGGTTCACAAACTGGGCTGCAATGTTAACCAAGAAGCCCTCCAGGTAAGCCCACACAACAAATAAGAATACACATGATCACAGAGAATATTTAGATTGGAAACTCAGTTATAATAAGCCTCATTGAACAGAATTTATTTTATAAAATATCATTCACTACCAAGTGTTCATAAACTAATCTGAATATTTAAAAGCAAATTGGCAAGTCAATATATATGTATATTTTTAAATTTAGCACTAAATACTGAAACATGACTTGTAAAAGCTAAATGTAAAAGTTTTAAAGATAGTCATATTTTGGGGTAGAGTATTTTGTTCAGTAGGTCAGCAGCAATGAGCTCTCCAAGTATGAATGGGGGAGAACCCTAGGTGATCCTCCTTGAGTTTAATCTCTACTAAGTAGAGGCTCCCTTTAGCTTCGAATCACCAATCATGCTATGACCTGCAGAAGCCAATTTTCATGTCTCAGGGCTTACTGGTAATGAATGCTAAGATGAACTTGTTTCCACCAGTCCACTAAGCATACAATGTCTGCTATTGTACTCCTATAAGAGCAAATCAAATGTTATATGCCCAAAACTAATACAAATAATCCACTATATTTATTTGAATGAAAGCACCAAATAGTGCATCAACTTACCAATTAGCGTCATACTTAACTTTTACAAGAAATTCTCATATTTATAAAATGCTTTTGTATGTAATTCAATTATTTAAACAGTTGGGGTACTTGACACAGAAGTCACTCATTATGTGTTGAAATAGAAAGTAATAGTTTCCTCCATTGTAAGAGTACAGAACCGACATTCCAAAAAGAGTAGAGGAAATGTGATATTTAGCTGAAAATAGGAAGTGTTTTTCCAATGTCACATGTTATAAACATTTGCTTTATTAACTGAGGCTATATTTTGATAAATGCATCGGTAACAATATTATTAAAGAAAACCCCACACATGCTTGCCATTTTATCAGTAGGGAGAATAAGTTAATGCTGATATATTTAGAGCCTCTGGATCTGGTCCCACAAACAGCCCTTCATAACACAGAACAGTTGCTCAGAGAAAGAATCTGTGAAGTTGTCCTGTAAGTATTTGAATGTTGGTTCCACAGCTGAAAACTTACTCAACCTCTCTGTGCCTCAGTTTCCTCACCTGTAAAAGGATAAAGAAGTCTCTCCCATACAACACTAATTATATTGTTACTAAAAAACTTAATATCTATACAGTATGTACAGCAATGTCTGAAACATGTCTAGTCCACAATTGGTATGGGCTACACCATTATTGTTAGTGGTAAGTCACTTCTGTCATGTCTGACTCTTTGCCACCCAATGGACTGTAGCTCTCCTGGTTCCTCTGTCCATGGGATTCTCCAGTCAAGAATACTAGAGGGGGTTGCCACTTCCTTCTCCAGGGGCCCTGCCCGATTCAAAGATCAAATCTGCATCTCTGGCATCACAGGCAGATTCTTTACCACTAAGCCAATAGGGAAGCCTCATCTTCTATTTATGTGAAGTGAAAGTTGCTCAGTCATGTCTGACTTTGAGACCCCATGGGCTATACAGTCCATGGAATTCTCTAGGCCAGAATACTGGAGTGGGTAGCCTTTCCCTTCTCCAGGGAATCTTTACACTTGGACACAAATTGAGAATGAGAAATCCACGCCCAAATTTAATTGATCTACCAAGAATAAGCATTTCCCTTCACCTCTACTTACTCCTTAGTATCTGGAGGACAGAGGTTGTGCTTCATTCACAGCATTCTCCCATATGACTAAAGAGCACTGTTAACTTCCAGAGTTTTTANTTACACTTGGACACAAATTGAGAATGAGAAATCCACGCCCAAATTTAATTGATCTACCAAGAATAAGCATTTCCCTTCACCTCTACTTACTCCTTAGTATCTGGAGGACAGAGGTTGTGCTTCATTCACAGCATTCTCCCATATGACTAAAGAGCACTGTTAACTTCCAGAGTTTTTACTTGTCATGGTGACTACTTATCCTTTCATCCTGTGTTTCTCTATTTCTATTAATGCATTTTCTAAACTGAAATCTACTTCGAGTAGAATCAGTGCTTAACAGAAGGAAGTTCCATATGCAGACTTTTCTCTCAACATTCTTCCTAAATATTACAAAATAAACATTCTTTATTTTTATAAAACATTAAGAACAGGTTTATAAACATTGACACATGGTGCAGTCGTTACATAGAACATTTTTTACTGCAACAATCGATGTATTTTTTTTAAGTAAAATAAATACAAGGTTTTAAAACAGGCAAGTACATGTTCTATTCCCTTCTTTTCTTCCCTCTTAACCCATTGATTTTCAATGCATGATTTGACACAGGACGGAAGTGCCACATGGATGACTGTAGACCCCCATGGGCATCCCCATTCTGTGCCTATCTAGTCTCCATTTCTGAATTCACAAACTATGTCCCTCATTTCTTCTCCCTTCCTTTCCTCTCTTCCTTTCTTCCCTCTCTCAATTCAACAATAAACAAAGTGATGAATATAAAATTACATTCAGTTCAGTTCAGTTCAGTCGCTCAGTTGTGTCCGACTCTTTGCAACCCCATGAATCACAGCACGCCAGGCCTCCCTGTCCATCACCAACTCCTGGAGTTCACCCAAACTCATGTCCATCGAGTCAGTGATGTCATCCAGCCATCTCATCCTCTGTCGTCCCCTTCTCCTCCTGCCTCCAATCCCTCCAAGCATCAGACAGAGTCTTTTCCAATGAGTCAAGTCTTCACATGAGGTGGCCAAAGTACTGGAGTTTCAGCTTTAGCATCATTCCTTCCAAAGAAATCCCAAGGCTGATCTCCTTCAGAATGGACTGGTTGGATCTTCTTTCAGGCCAAGGGACTCTCAAGAGTCTTCTCCAACACCACAGTTCAAAAGCATCAATTCTGCAGCACTCAGCCAAGTCAAGTGGACCTTAGAAAACATCACTAGGAGCAAAGCTAGTGGAGGTGATGGAATTCCAGTTGAGCTATTTCAAATCCTGGAAGATGATGCTGTGAAAGTGATGCATTCAATATGCCAGCAACTTTGGAAAACTCAGCAGTGGCCACAGGACTGGAAAAGGTCAGTTTTCATTTTAATCCCAAAGAAAGGCAATGCCAAAGAATGCTCAAACTACATCACATGTGCACTCATCTCACACGCTAGTAAAGTAATGCTCAAAATTCTCCAAGCCAGGCTTCAGCAATATGTGAACCGTGAACTTCCTGATGTTCAAGCTGGTTTTAGAAAAGGCAGAGGAACCAGAGATCAAATTGGCAACATCCGCTGGATCATTGAAAAAGCAAGAGGGTTCCAGAAAAACATCTATTTCTGCTTTATTGACTATGCCAAAGCCTTTGACTGTGTGGATCACAATAAACTGTGGAAAATGCTGAAAATTACATTACAACTGTGTAATTACATTACAATATAAAATTACATTACAATACAACACAATATGACAAGGGAACACTTGAAAATGACACTGCATATGAACATGTGGAGTCAAAGTAAATGGCAGAAAAGACTCAAAATATGACTAACAACTTCATTAAAGAAATGATGGTGAAACTGCAGAGAATTATCTAGATGTCTGCGGAGAAGGTAATGGCACCCCACTTCAGTACTCTTGCCTGGAAACTCCCATGGTCGGAGGAGCCTGGTAGGCTGCGGTCCATGGAGTCGCTAGGAGTCAGACATGACTGAGTGACTTCACTTTCACTTTTCACTTTCATGCATTGGAGAAGGAAATGGCAACCCACTCCAGTGTTCTTGCCTGGAGGATCCCAGGGATGGGGGAGCCTGGTGGGCTGCCATCTATGGGATCACATAGAGTCGAACACGACTGAAGCCACTTAGCAGCAGCAGCAGCATCCAGACGTCTGGGGCCTCAGAGACCTGTGTCAAGGATGTCAACTTGGAATTAATCAGACTGTATGTAAATGTTGTTGAAAACTTATGAAATGGGATGAAAGCTCAGAGACCAATTTTGGGTAGAATATAGAGCCTAGAACAAGTACATAGGAAATGTTAACATTGAATGGATGGGAATGCTAGAGAGGGGAGGGGCAGGGGAAAGTGAAGAGTCCCATGCCAGATCCTGGCCTTGGTGTTTAGGTCAGTAGGGACTCTAAGAAGACCTGACACTTTCCACTTTTACTCTAGAAATGGGGGAAGAGCTTTTCAGTTAGTGAATATATATATGCCAAGGCAAGAAGCCATTAAAATATGCAGTGTTTATAGGAATAGTAAGTATCATTGTAAATGGAATGTAACAAGATGAAACTGAAAAGAGATAAGCAATCTGGACATTCTCTCAATAGCGACAGGGCAGAGGAAGTACACATGAAAAAAAGATGATAATTATCACTTTGAGCTATAAACCAAATCACATTAAATTACTGCCAAAAATAAAAATGCAAAGTTCTACACTTGAATCATTATTAACAATAAGAATGAAGACAAAACAGAGCCACTAATATTGAGAAATATATTTTGTGTTGTTTTACAAGTGATGATTATTTCCTGTTTGCATTTTTATGCTAGGAGTCCCTTGTGCCCAACAGTTCATGTTTGCTGAATTTAGGATGCACGCAGGTTCCTTGACAGCTGTACAGTCAACTGGCCCTTCCAGGCACCAGACACACAGCTTTGATCTTCCTGGTACTGACCTCTAACCCAAGAAACTGGAGTAGTATCTCTTCACCAAGAACATCAAGCTAACAGCAAATCCCCATCAAAGAGCATGTTCTCCTTTGAAGTCAGTAAACCTGAAGTTGCTTCCAGAGTAATGGGAGAAGGAGACGTTAATTTCATGGGATCAAAGAGAAACTCTAAATATCAGGCATCCTAACCATCACAGCAGTGAGCACACTGACAGACCCCAGAACCAAAAGGATGGAAGGAAATGATCAACAGAAAGAGGGAAAATAGGTTGATGGCAACCCAGCACCATCTATGCTGAATGGTCCATGGACTCATAAACACTAGAGAGCTGAGGTGGGGTTAGGTAACAGAGTCAGAGTAGAACATGCCATTAGGAAGGGGTATGAAACAGAGGCTGAAGGTAATCCTTGAATATGGGGTGGGTGGCTTGGGTGAGCCTCTGCTCCAGAACCACCCATTTTCTGTGGGGGTTATCAAAGTGGAACTGATATCTCCACTGTTGAACACTCATGCCCACACCCATCCCTGTACCACAAGAACACAAAATTCCTACTCCCCCAGTTTATATATGTTGTTTCGTCTTACAAGCGCCATCCCTATCCCCGTCTCACTGCCCACAACCTTTACTTTGAAAACTGAATGTCAAAAAGGTTCCTTTTCCAACCCAACACCTTTATTCCCCAGGCCCCATGATCATGTTACAATATATTTACTTTGTATAATTTTATGACTTCTCATAAACTCCTGACAAAAAAAATAATCTCAGAAGCATCCTCAACATACGATCCACTTCTCTGCAGATAAATTCATATATGACCAATGAGGGAATAAAGAATTCAATGTCTGAATAGTATGGTAGTCGTGAATACAGAATGAGGAAAAAAGACAGTTTTAAATCTTAGATCCAATATGTAATAGCTCTCACAAACATCTAATTTCTCAAAGGTTTGGTTTCTTTCTTTTCTGAAGTAGTGAGGTTACTACTATACTGAATTCATTTGGTTAGAGTGGGAGTTGAATGAGAAAATGTTGCAGGAGGTAGGATCTGAGATATTAAATATCCTGTGTATGGTACATCTTATGGTTACACTTCTTTACAAAGTTAATCCTTTGATCAGGGACAGAATGAAATGTGACAAAAACCCCAAGGTGTTCCCAGCCAACTTATTCTTCAGGTCACTATTCCAGTTTTCTAGAAGATTATATTTTAAATTAATTTTTTCATTTTTGTGTTCACTTACAAAAACCAGTATATTCTAAACGTTCAAAATGGCAGCTGTAGATTTGATCCCCATGTATTTCATGGAATGCTTTTATGCTTGTCTTTATGCTCAAATTGACTGCCAGCACCTTTACTTTTATTGACAGTGGGGAAAAGCCAGAAGACATAAAACATAAATGATGTTCAAAAGAAGTTTCCACAGTGACACAAGTAGAGAGAAAAGGGAATCACCATAGGGACCAGGGAACATGGGGACATCTGTTCTTACCTGTGCTCCCACAGGAGGATCATTCCATCAATCACAATAAACATAACTGCTCTTGATTTGAAGTTTGTTCATTTTATGAAGTGCCTGCTATATAACAGATACTCAGCTAACCTCTGAGAATCTAAGATTTTAAGGCTCATTTCGGGTCCTCTTCTGAATTCAACCTTAAAATAACTGTAATATTATCAAGACTTTTCATAAAATCAGTTCTGCCTGCACAGATATTTAAAAGGCTGAAAAAGTAAAGCTCCATTTTCAATTTAGTGTCTACAGCACAACACTCCATCAAAAACTTCATCTGAGGAATAAGCACCACTTACTGTAGGCACATCCATACACTTCAATCCGCATCCCAATCCTGCCTTTGGGGTTCCAAGTTAAGGGAAGGAAGCGCAGGAATCTGGCTTCAAAGGTAGGCTGGAGTCTGTAGTGCACCACACTGTCGGCATTTGTGTTTCCTGGAAAACCCTGAGAGAAAACAGAGAAAGGAATCAATGTGTCTACATAATACGATCTTCCTGCTCTCATCTCACAGGCTGCTGCTGCTGCTGCTGCTGCTGCTAAGTCGCTTCGGTCGTGTCCGACTCTTAGTGAGCCCATGGACTGCAGCCTACCAGGCTCCTCCGTCCATGGGATTTTCCAGGCAAGAGTACTGGAGTGGGATGCTATTGCCTATAACCTCACAGGCTAATCACGAGAAATCAATGCTTCACTTTGTTAGTATGCAAATTCATGGCTGCTTTAGAGCAACTCTGCTAACACTTGAGGCATGTGACAATCTCTCTTCAGTGCCTGGATTAGTCATCATCATCTAAACTTTCCTTATTTGTACGTAGTTTAAGCTTCAATGGCACCATTAAACTGGCTATAAACCTGCTGCTTTCGAAGACCTGCTTTTAGAAAGTTGCTCAGCCCCCACCTAAATCATTTCCTAATCTCAAAGTCAAGACACACAACCTCACTTTCAGGACAAATAAGCACAATGCCAACTTGCAGGATATACAGAAAGAATCCTAGACCCTAAAACTTGAAAGGTGGGGGGGATCTGACCAGTGTTCTAGTTCAAAACCCTTAACTTATAAATGCAAAAATGTTAGTTGCTTAGACATGTCTGACTCTTTGCAACTCCAGGGACTGTAGCCTGCCAGGCTTCTCTGTCCATGGGATTTCCCAGGCAAGAATACTGGAGTAGGTTGGCATGCCCTCCTCCAGGGGATCTTCCCAACCCAGGGATTGAACCTGCATCTCCTGCACGGTAGGCAGATTCTTCACTGCTGAACCACCAATGCAAAACTCAAACCCAAGAAAATGAAGAGTCTGTGCAGGCATGACAGCTATTCTCCACTGTGGCCAGGACAAGATCGTGGGGATTCAAATTTTGGTCTGTGTTCACCGTGCTTTGTCAGGCTGCCCCAAGTTATCAGCATTTAGAAGGTGGTTAGGGAAACACTCCAATGCCACCTGCCACAAGATAAGAGGTGTGATTTCTCAACTGTGGGCATCTGGCTTCATGCTAGAAGGGATCAGCATGAGAGCAAAGAAACTTGTTATAAGGAGTATGACTTCTTTTTCATAGTGTTCTTTTTAATGTAAATATCAGAAAGTAGGGAAACCAAAAAATGGATATGGCTGTATACATATACATCGATTATAGTATGTTACTAATGACTTATTAATTTTAAAAAGACTTACATGTAAGTGAGAAAGCTTGCATAAACACAGCACAAACTCCAAAACACAGGAAGTGCATTCCAATGCAACTTCTTCAGTCATCCTAGCAAACCTCTCTTTAACATTGTTTACTGTTCTGCTGTTTAGTCACTTAGTTGTACCTGGCTCTTTGCGACCCCATGGACTATAGCCCTTGTAGGTTTCTCTGTCCATGGAACTCTACAGACAAGAACACTGGAGTGGGTTGCCATTTTCTTCTCCAAAGGATCTTTCCGACCCAGAGATCAAACCTGCATTTCCTGCGGCTCCTGGATTGCAAGTGAATTCTTTACCACTAAGCCCTTGGGGAAGCCCCAGAGTTTACTGTACTTTAAAAAAATGATGGGTGGGTTTCAGATGAAATGAATCTAGCTGCCTCATATTATAGAATCTACTTCCCTCTCACCTCTGCCATCTTGCCAATCTTGGTACATTAACAACTGTATATCAATCTCTGTCCTGAAGTTTCATGACAATCTGAAAGAGCATCACAAGTCATCTGTAAAGAATTCCTTTTGTCTCTGCCTTCAAAGAGAAACCATGTGAAACCAAGCAGGATCACATAGGACCTTCCTGGAAGAGACTCCCCAGCACCATGCCCTCCACTTGTCTCCTATCTATAGAGAAACTTTAGCTTCCTAGGCCTTCCCTGAGTTCCAAAGAGTAAATTTAATCATAGAAGTGAAAAAATGCAAAAAAAAAAAAAAAAAAA
>SJYA01001221.1:301258-371546 GCA_006410615.1 Neotragus moschatus | reverse complement strand
AAAGGAGTACATCAGAGCTGTATATTGTCACCCTGCTTATTTAACTTATATGCAGAGTACATCGTGAGAAATGCTGGACTGGATGAAGCATAAGCTGGAATCAAGATTGCCAAGAGAAACATCAATGACCTCAGATATGCAGATGACACCACCCTTCTGGCAGAAAGTGAAGAAGAACTAAAGAGCCTCTTGATTAAAGTGAAAGAAGAGAGTGAAAAAGTTAGCTTAAAGCTCAACATTCAGAAAACAAAGATCATGGCATCCAGTCCCATCACTTCATGGGTAATAGAAGGGGAAACAGTGGAAACAGTGACAGACTTTATTTTGAGGGGGCTCCAAAATCACTGCAGATGGTGACTGCAGCCATGAAATTAAAAGACACTTACTCCTTGGAAGAAAAGTTATGAGCAACCTAGACAGCATATTCAAAAGCAGAGACATTACTTTACCAACAAAGATCCATCTAGTCAAGGCTATGGTTTTTCCAGTAGTCATGTATGGATGTGAGAGTTGGACTATAAAGCTGAGCACCGAAAAATTGATGCTTTTGAACTGTGGTGTTGGAGAAGACTCTTCAGAGTCCCTTGGACTGCAAGGAGATTCAACCAGTCTATCCTAAAGGAAATCAGTCCTGAATATTCATTGTAAGGACTGATGCTGAAGCTGAAACTCTGATACTTTGGCCACCTGATGCAAAGAACTGACTCATTGGAAAAGACTCTGATGCTGGAAAAGATTGAAGGTGGGAGGAGAAGGGAACGTCAGAGGATGAGATGGTTGGATGGCATCACCGACTTACTGGACATGAGTTTGAATAAACTCCAGGAGTTAGTCATAGATAGGGAGGCCTGGCCTGCTGCAGTCCATAGGGTCACAAAGGGTAGGACACAACTGAGCAACTGAACTGAACTGTACTGAACTGAGGGAATAGGATGAAAATCCTCATAGAGAAATCAGCCACTGGTGCTTCCTCAGAAGTCCTACTGTAGGTTCAGAGATTCGATAGTGGGTGAGTCAATGTTGTGCAGAATGAACATGTGGCAACAGGCTTCAACAAAATCTTTTTTCCATCTTGTTACCTGTGTGACCTTGTGGGAGTCAGTATTTCCGTGTGTAAAGTAGGAACAAGACTATCTTGGAATTTTTATGTGTCAGTGTAAGGAATTTAAAAGACTTATCATCTAACTATTTTCTTAATAGCATTATCCTGTTAGTTATCATATAATTTTTTAAAAAGCCAACATAATGTTTTCCATTATTGATCACCAGAACCTCTTTAGTTTGATATAGACTCAATACTCAATAACTTAAGGGCATTCCAATTGAATATTTTGTTGAGGTTCTGGGATTCCAGCTGAGCTATTTCAGATCCTAAAAGTTGATGCTATTAAAGTGCTACACTCAATATGCCACNCATTATTGATCACCAGAACCTCTTTAGTTTGATATAGACTCAATACTCAATAACTTAAGGGCATTCCAATTGAATATTTTGTTGAGGTTCTGGGATTCCAGCTGAGCTATTTCAGATCCTAAAAGTTGATGCTATTAAAGTGCTACACTCAATATGCCACCAAATTTGGAAAATTCAGCAGTAGCCACAGGACTGGAAAAGGTCAGTTTTCATCCCAATCCCAAAGAAAGGCAAAGACAAAGAATGTTTAAATTATTGCACAATTGCACTCATTTCATACTATAGAAAAATAATTCTCAACATTCTCCAAGCTAGGTTTCAACAGTACATGAACTAAGAGCTTCCAGATGTTCAAGTTGGATTTAGAAAAGACAGAAGAACCAGAGATCAACTTGCCAACATCTGCTGGATAATAGAAAAAGCAATTCCAGAAAAACATCTACTTCAGCTTTGACTATCCTAAAGCCTTTGACAATGTGGATCACAACTCTGAAAAATTCTTAAAGAGATGGGAATACCAGACCACTTTACTTGCCTCTGAGAAACGTGTATGCCAGTTAAGAAGCAACAGTTAGAACTAGACATGGAACAAAGGACTGGTTCCAAACTGGGAAAGGAGTACGTCTAGGCTGTATATTGTCACCTTGATTATTTAACTTATATGAAGAATACATGATGCGAAATGCCAGGCTAGATGAAGTACAAGCTGGCATCAAGATTGTGGGAAGAAACATCAATAACCTCAGATATGCAGATGACACCACCCTTATGGCAGAAAGTGAAGAGGAGCTAAAGAGCCTCTTGATGAATGTGAAAGAGAAAAGCTTAAAAGCTGGCTGAAAACTCAACATTCAAAAAGTGAAGATCATGGCATCCAGACCCATCACTTCATGGCCAATAGATGGGGATACAGTGGAAACAATGACAGAGTTTATTTTCTTGGGCTCCAAAATCACTGCAGATGGTGACTGCAGCCATGAAATTAAAAGATGCTTGCTCCTTGGAAGAAAAGCTATAACGACTAGACAGCATATTACAAAGCAGAGACATCACTTTCCCACAAAGGTCCATCTATTCAAGGCTATGGTTTTTTCAGTAGTCATGTATATATGTGAGAGTCGGACCATAAAGAAGTCTGAGTGTTGAAGAATTGATGCTTTTGAGTTGTGGTGTTGGATAAGACTTTTGAGAGTCTCTTGGACTGCAAGGAGATCAAACCAGTTAATCCTAAAGGAAATCAGTCCTGAATATTCATTGAAAAGACTGATGCTGAAGCTACAATACTCTGGCAACCTGATGCCAAGAGCCAACTCATTAGAAAAGACCCTGATGCTGGAAAGATTGAAGGCAGGAGGAGAAGGGGGCGACAGGATGAGATGGTTGGATGGCATCAGTGACTTGATGGACATGAGTTTGAGCAAGCTCCAGGAGTTGGTAAAGGACAGGGAAGCCTGGTGTGCTGCAGTCCATGGGGTTACAAAGAGTTAGACACAACTTAACAACTGAACATCAACAACAATTAAGAACAAACATCGTTTGATAAAGTTTTCAGTTTCCACAAGCATGGTTCTTTCACTATGCATGAAAGTGACTGAAATCTGTGGCTTGGGGTTCACTCACATGCTATAATAGTGTTTCCAAAATAATTTATTTAGAAATTGATGATATTTCTGAAAAGCTTCTAAGTCCACATTTAGTTTGCTTAGCAATCACATCAGTGGCATCTAAACAAACATGAAATAAAATTGGTAAGAGGCTCTTGCAGGGCCAAGGTCTCTGGTGTAATGTGAGTCATCACAATTCTATGTTGAATGACCTTCAAGATGCCTATAATGCATTCATCATTTTAAATTTGAAGTATTTCTGTCTTAAGAAAGATTTTTATCAATTCTTTATTTCAAGATGTGAGAGGCACTGTTTATAGAAATAGGTCTCAATGCATTAGAAATAAATGAAGACTGTCTCTATTCTATGCCACTAGGAATTCTAGCATCCATAACTCAAGACAATGTTAATTGTATTTGCCACCCCTGAAGTAAGGGGTAGGATGTTGCTGGGATGAAGAGGGTGCACAGGAATCCCCAAGTTCTAATTCTGACCTTTTTAATTGCTGGACTATGAAGGTCTTAGACGAAACATTTTACATTCCCAACTCTCAGCTTCTTCATGAGTCATGTGGGAATAGCAATGATTGTTCAAAATAGTAATACTTTGTCCATGTTATTTCCAGACACTCACAGACCACAAAAATGTATACTCAAATGATTTCCTATAATTGGACCATGAAAAAGTTGTACTCAATAGCTTGAAAACAAATGCTCTTGTTAATTATTTTTAGCATCTTCATGAACTGCAAAATACTGCATTATTTATACATAAATAAAATTGAGGAAAGTATCCTCCTTTCAATTTAGTTTTTTCAAGTGAGCAGAAAATTCAGTAACATGGTTCATGATGTCAAATATGTGACCTGGACTGATTACTCCTTGAGACTTCAGTTCATCCAAAGAAGGGTGCTTTGTACCAGAGGAACTCTAAAGTTTTCCCTTGTGTAGATATATGTGTCTCAACATGTTCCAGAAAATAACAGAATAATCTCTGCTTCTGCTTGATTAAACAAGCATCTACCTAAAGTACACTTAAAACAGTTTCTTTCCAGACATTTATACAATATATTCTGCCATGAAAATGTCAGGTTGTGGTCAATGTGTTGGGAAAAGTATGTGTGTGGGCATGTTCATTTGCTTCAGCATGTCCGACTCTTTGTGACCCCATGAATTGTAGCCCTTCACTCTCCTTTGTCCATGAGATTCTCCACACAAGAATATTAGAGTGGGTTGCCATGTCCTCTCCAGGGGATCTTCCTGACCCAGGGATCAAGCCTGCACCTCCTGCATCTCCTGCACTGCAGGTGGCTTCTTTTATCCACTGAGTCACCTGGGAAGTCCAGGAAAAGTATGCACTTAATCCATATTTTCAGTTTTGGTTTACAGCCTCTTGGTGGAAGCAAGTCACCAAGCAAAAAAACAAAACAAAAATAAAGCCAAAAGAGATAGCCATCTCCATGGGTCGTACCACCTTCTTCTGCAGCAAGAGGGAACCTAGCTGCCCCATAGCAGAGCACAGCTACACCACACAGGAATCCACAGCATCTGGGTCTGGAATAATCCAAAAAGCAGGGCCAATGCAAGTATGTGAAATTAAGTCCTAAATTCTACTTTTAATTGACATGCTTTTGTTAACCACTGTACTGTTTAAACTGCAGTGTAAGAAATAAAGAAATATCATTGAAACCAAATGCTTTTCAAACACATTGCTAAAGTTACAGGTTTTTACTGTTTTTTCCCTCATGCTTGAAATATTAATCTAGGATGAAAGATGGACCCAGGGGGCGCCAAAGAACCCACCTGCCAATGCAGGAGGCACAAGAAATGTGGGTTCGATCCCTGGGTCAGGAAGACGCCCTAGAGAAGGAAATGGCAGCACACTTCAGTATTCTTGCCTGAGAAATTACATGGACAGAGGAGCCTAATGGGCTACAGTCCATGGGTCCACAAGAATCAGACATGATCTGGCAACTAAACCACCAGGATGAAAGACAAGTCACCCTTCTGTGCAGCAAAAGCACAGGCCAAGATTCTCAATATTCTTTCTTTCCCAATGTTTCTAAATGATCACGAATAAAACATTTCAGAAGACATCTGAAAACATGTTTGGGAGGGGGACAAGGAAGTTGAAAAGAGATTTTTGAAAAGCCAGGAAAAATTATTTCCAGTGACATTAAGACCATATTTTTTAAATCAATGTATTATTATTGAAAACAGTGCAAGAACACCCCAAATAAGTTCAGTTCAGTTCAGTTCAGTTGCTCAGTTGTGTCCGACTCTGCGACCCCATGAATTGCAGCACACCAGGCCACCCTGTCCATCACCAACTCCCAGAGTTCACTCAGACTCATGTTCATCGAGTCAGTGATGCCATCCAGCCATCTCATCCTCTGTCATCCCCTTCTCCACCTGCCCCCAATCCCTTCCAGCATCAGAGTCTTTTCCAATGAGTCAACTCTTCGCATGAGGTGGCCATAGTACTGGAGCTTCAGCTTTAGCATCATTCCTTCCAAAGAAATCCCAGGGCTGATCTCCTTCAGAATGGATTGGTTGGATCTCCTTGCAGTCCAAGGGACTCAATAAAACTATCATGTAATTTGATACACGGGCACAAATTTAGTTTTGACAAACTAGCTTCCAATATTTCAAGACATTCTTGTAACCTACAAGAATAAAATGTAGTTAGTGTTATAAGGTGGAGAAGGCACTGGAAACCCACTGTAGCACTCTTGCCTGAAAAATCCCATGGATGGAGGAGCCTGGTAGGCTGTAGTCCATGGGCTCACTAAGAGCTGGACATGACTGAGCGACTTCACTTTCACTTTTCACTTTCATGCACTGGAGAAGGAAATGGCAACCCACTCCAGTGTTCTTGCCTGGAGAATCCCAGGGACGGGGAAGCCTGATGGGCTGCTGTCTANATGGAGGAGCCTGGTAGGCTGTAGTCCATGGGCTCACTAAGAGCTGGACATGACTGAGCGACTTCACTTTCACTTTTCACTTTCATGCACTGGAGAAGGAAATGGCAACCCACTCCAGTGTTCTTGCCTGGAGAATCCCAGGGACGGGGAAGCCTGATGGGCTGCTGTCTATGGGGTCACACAGAGTCGGACACGACTGAAGCGACTTAGCAGCACCAGCAGTGTTATAAGGAATGCCTCAAATGAGAATTGCAGGGTATGCATACTCTAATGGCAGCTTCAAGGAATTAAATAAAGTAATAAAATTAAAGGACTTGAAGTATTTAACTCTGAGTGTAGATCATTTTGAGACTATTGGGATAATAACACTAACCCAGTGGCCTGCTGTATACACTGAAAATAGTAATATGCAAACTGGGTGATTTGTATACAGTTAGGAAGATTTCCACCCACTCCAGTGTTCTTGCCTGGAGAATCCCAGGGACAGCGGAGCCTGGTGGGCTGCTGTCAGTGGGGCTGCACAGAGTTGGACCCGACTAAACCGACTTAGCAACAGCAGCAGGAAGATTTCCGTTAAGAAGTTCTGTTGACTTAAAGTGATACTAACATGAGTTTAGTTCAACATTAAAATACTTCAAATGGTAGGGAATGGGCCCAACTGCATGCCACCTCCAAATTTATAGGTTGAAATCTTAACCTCCAGTATCACAGACTGTGACTGTATTTGAAGAAAGGGTCATTAAAGATGTGACTAACAGTAAAATGAGGCAATTAGCATCAGTCCTAATTCAATCTGACTGGTGTCCTTACTAGAAAAGGAAGTCTGAACACAAAGAGGTATCAGGGAAGCCTACACGCAGTGGAAAGACCAACAGTTGTGAGCACACAACAAGAAGGCAACCGTTTGTTACCATGCAGAAAGGTTTCCTAAAAAAAACCCTGTCAACACCTTAGTCTGGGACTTCTAACCACCAGAAGTGTGAAAACACTGATTTCTGTTGTTTAAACCATCTGCATGTGGCATTTTGTGACCATAGGTAGAGCAAAATAATACTCTTAGCTTCTGGACTGGGCTCTGGTGGTCTGGCTGAGTGACTTGGATGAGTGAGTCCCTTTGGATCTCTTATTTCTATAGGAGTGTGAAAAAGATGTAAGAAATTTGAGATTGTTTAATTCTATGCCATATACTTTACAGATGAGATTGAAGCACAGACATATTAATATCATTTATGGATTCTTCTCCCACTGGAATATGTTGAAGAAATATTTTTCTTCTCTACCATATCTATAAATCAGTACTTTCTAAAACAAATCTCTTAAACTTCCTAAAAGCTTATTCTTTATCAAATTTTACTTTATTTGCAAGAAATACTGAAAATCTTTAACAAATAAAGCTAGAAATTGCAGCATTTCAAAACCATCACATTTCTACAAACCTTTAACATATCTATGACACTTCTTAGCTGTCTTGCAAAATCAGTCCATGAAAAGTTATACTTACTGTCACAAGAATGTACATACTGTTAGGGTTCTCTCTCTCTCTGCTCTTTTCTCCCTCCCTCCTTTCCCCGCTTTCTCTCCTTTTCTCTTTCCCTTTCTATTCCCTTACTACTGGATGGCTTAAAAATGGAACAATGTTATCTGGGTTAATGAGCCAGATAGATAGATAATGTAATCCTGTCTATGAATTATTTTCAAAATGATAAGTATTTTATGTTCTATTATTCTAATTATGCTTTTTCAAAATTCATGACTTTACATCTGTCCTTTGTTTATGAAATTTTAGAAATGGACTTGAAACAATAAATGGCTATATATTGTAGCCAAAATCAGAAAAAAAGAAAGAAAAGAAAAAGAGTCCCAAGGTGGTGCTAGTGATCAACGAATCCACTTGCCAGTTAAGAAGACTCAAGAGACAGGAGTTTGATCTCTGAGTCCAGAAAACCCCGTAGAATAGGAAATGGCCACCCACTCCAGTATTCTTGCCTGAAGAATCCCGTGGACAGAGGAGCCCGGTGGGCTACAGCCTATGGGATTGCAAAGAGTTGGACACGGCTGAGCAACTAAACATACAACATACAGACAATCCTGCAGCAGTGGATTAAAAATTCCTCCATTCAAAATTTTCTTCTCAAATCAGAATATTTAGATTTATCCTACACTGTGTTTATAAGAGAGACATACTACTGGCACAAGATTTTGCTATTATTTCTGCAGAAAAATAATAATGCATTCAAAGTGCTTGTCACAATTCTGTTTTAAAAGGAAGTGTTAACTTAAGTAGGATTTACCCAAATATGTTTAAAAATATGTCAAGATCAAACAGCTGTTTTTAAACTAATTGTGCATTTAAAGCTCGTAAAGTAATGCTCAAAATTCTCCAAGTCAGGCTTCAGCAATAAATGAACCATGAACTTCCTGATGTTCAAACTGGTTTTAAAAAAGGCAGAGAAACCAGAGATGAAATTTCCAACACCCACTGGATCATGGAAAAAGCAAGAGAGTTCCAGAAAAACATCTATTTCTGCTTTANTGCGAAGAGTTGACTCATTGGAAAAGACTCTGATGCTGGGAGGGATTGGGGGCAGGAGGATTAGGGGACGACAGAGGATGAGATGGCTGGATGGCATCACTGACTCAATGGGCGTGAATCTGAGTGAACTCCGGGAGTTGGTGATGGACAGGGAGGCCTGGCGTGCCGCAATTCATGGGGTCGCAGAGAGTCGGACATGACTGAGCGGCTGAACTCAACTGAAAGCCGTTTTGGTAGTTTTAAAGATAAAATAGAGGTGCTTTTTTCTCAGCATTTTAAATCTGAGTCAGTGATACAGTTAAACCAGAATGATTAGGGTCATACTGATTCATACTATAAGTGCAAAATTAACTCTTACACAAGAGGAGTTAATTTTAAAACAGGATAAAGAAATACACATTTGAAAACTAAATTTAAGCACATGTAAAATAAATCATTTGCAACATATAACTGCGATTTTATAAGAAAAGTAAAACTCTGTGAATGTGTCAGAGCAGAGGTAAGACAATTTGCCATGGGTTTCTCACATTTCTGCACATCCTACTAAAAGAAGCACCAACTGCCCTTTATTCCCAGCTCTCTTTCCAAGAATGTTTATATAGGAAACAGCTTTGTAAGATAACGTCTCCTTCCAAAGCAAAGGGCAAGCACAGTTACGTCCCAAAAGATTCTGATTCCCTGAGATCTTGCAACATAACCTACTGTGAATGCCGACATCCATCTGGGCTTACCCACATGGCCTCTGTGTGACTCAGGGTGAAGGAGAACCAAGGCAGATATTCTGACACTCATGCTGCCTGCAATGGTTGCTGAGTAGCCAAGTAGGAAATAAGAGACCATCGTCTCAGACGCAGAAGTCTCTTGTCTTCTATGGCATCCATGAAAATGGCAGGTTAACATGTAGCAAATAGGGCAAAGGGTCAGACACTCCAAAGTTCTGGATGAAAAGTTTAAAGTTTATCTCGCAGAAGACTTACTAGAGAATGTGTATGAAAACGTCTGCAACCACATAATCTATTTAATTCAAGTCACTGTGGAAATGTTTATATATTTTAACATATTGATCTGCTATTTTATGCATTTCTGCTCTTTTCTTTTTTATTGATGCATGATTAGAAGTTCTCCTTTGCTTCCTTTTTAAAAATAGTACGTATTACATTGCTTTTTGATAGAAAATAACAATAAAAATATAGTCTATGATCTCACTATTGAGAAAATCCCTGGTGACATATAAAATAAGTAATAGACACTGACATGCCTGGCTAGAAAACTCAAATAATACAGAAAAGCTTAAAGAATGAAGAAGCCACTCTTTCATCCAGCACTAAATTTAACCATTTTTTAGAGTTTATTATGGGCTTCCCTGGTGGCTCAGCGATAAAGAATGCGCCTGCATTGCTGGAGACTCAGTTTCGATTCCTGAGTCAGAAAGATCCCTGCAGGAGGCCATGGCAACCCACTCCAGTATTCTTGACTGGAGAATCCCATGGACGAACGAGCCTGGCGAGTTACCATTCATGGGGTCCTAAATAGTCAGACATGACTGAGCATGGCATGGCATACTATGTTATTTGTACAGTCAGATCTTTATCATTTCAAAGTGTTTATATCAATACTTCAGTATGCATTGATGATCTTATTTTTAAACTCAAAGAATGTTCGATACTTGTTACGTATGCAGGTTAATCTGTGACTTTGTGATTTCATAGTCACAGGAAATGATGACATTATTCTTCAAACCAACTACTGCTGTCAGGAAGCAGATTTTTCCTCTGCCAGCTTAGGTTTAGTAAAGGGGCCTGCAAATTAAAATGACAAAAGACCAATTAACAAGGGGAAAAGTTTATTCATATATATGGGAGCTAGCAAGAGAAGTAACCATCTCACTGTGTCCTTGTGGAGTGCTTCCCATAAATGAAGCCCTAAGCCAAGCACAAGTGCTTGTATCAGTTCAGTTCAGTCGCTCAGTCCTATCTGACTCTTTGCGATCCCATGAACTGCAGCATGCCTGGCCTCCCTGTCCATCACCAACTGCCAGAGTCTACCCAAACCCATGTCCATTGTGTCAGTGATGCCATCCAACCATCTCATCCTCTGTTGTCCCCTTCTCCTCCTGCTCTCAATCTTTCCCAGCATCAGGGTCTTTTCAAATGAATAAGCTCTTCGCCTCAGGTGGCCAAAGTATTGGAGTTTCAGCTTCAACATCAGTCCTTCCAATGAACAACCAGGACTGATCTCCTTTAGGATGGACTGGTTGGATCTCCTTGCAGTCCAAGGGACTCTCAAGAGTCTTCTCCAACACCACACTTCAAAAACATCAATTCTTCAGTGCTCAGCTTTCTTTATAGTCCAACTCTCACATCCACACAGTGTTTATATAACCTCACCTAATTTTCTCAGTGACACAATCTTTCTCACCTAAACATGAATTCAATCAATCTGACTGTCTGAAATGAAAGGAGGAATTTGCTGATGTTTCCTAGTTTGTAAAGAAAATTGCTTATTATCACTTTTCTTCTGGATTATTTTGCAGACATTAGACTGAAGTGTTAGAAGAAAATTCCCCATTTTAGTTTAGGAGATATTCCTTTATTTTTATCACATCTTACCTATAAAAATTTCAGAAATGCAAATATAATATAATGTAGTATAATATATTCTTTACAAACAAATAAAAGCAAAGGTTTATGTCATTCATGAATATGCTAAAAAAAATCAAAATAACAAAACTAATGATTCAAACCTGACATCTGACTACTACAGGTAGTGCAAATGATTAAAAGTCTATAGAAGACAAACTATAAAAAAGGATGATATGATGAATTGCATGAAATTTATAAACATTGAGCAAACTATGAGGTGTGACTTGAAATATAGCAGAAATAGCCACTGTCTCTCAAAATAACTATTCTGTTCCTCCTAAGGGGCCACCATGGCATTGAAATATTGATTTACTATGAATTTCAAAGACTTTTCAATCTTAAGAAGTGTCTTTCTGAAATGGAACTACCCTTTGCGGCATTCTTCTAAGTCAGGGTCTCTCATCCGTTTATCCATCCAACAATATTATTGGACCACAGTTGCCAGCAGGCATCATGCAAGGCTCTGCAAAGGATGGGGGAGGCAGAGAAAGAGTTTTCCTAGAAGAGCTCACATTATCACCTCCTTTAGTCTCGCCTGAGAGCAACTGGCACTGAGAGAGTGGGAGAAAAATGTTGATGTCTGAGTTGGTAAGAGGGAAATGACAGGACACTTTCTTTGACCGCCTTACTATTCTGCCCTGGGCTAGCTCCGTGGACAGAACATAAAACATGTGGAAAGGCTGTGCCTGAGTAAGTGGTTTCTATATGGACTATTTCTAAGACAGTGTTATGCTCTTACAATTTCTCACTTTTATTGTATAACTGTCTCTGCTCTGAGTACATTTCAGAGAAAAATCTTAAGTGAGCATTCAAGTAAAGCAATAAAAATGTACTGCAGTGTGATCAAGTGAGTATTTTAGCAATTTATAATTACGCCTCTAACATATAAAATGCTCCACACTTCACAGGTTGGGCTTGTTAGGAGGCAGATAAATGCATGAATGTGTGCAGTCTCTATTATATTTCTGTCCTGAGCTATTTTTCTTAAAGAATTTTATAGCTGCTTACAGGGTGTTTTAAGAACAATACTTCAACTATTTTTTTTTCTCATTTTAAATACTAACTTCAGATATTGTAGGAATATTCAAAGATAGAACTCTCCTGTTCTTCTGCCTTGAAGAAGCTTTTAGTTTGTGTTTTTGAGTATGCTATATATAAAGTAATACAAGTGTGGTAGATGTCATGATAGAAGGATGGCATTTTCAGTTCCCTATGTGTTTCTCAAAGGTTCAAGTAAGCACAGAGGAGCAGCTCACTGCCTTGCTGCTTCTGTGCAAGCTCTGCCTGTCCCATCACTGAGTGCCCGCCATCCTTGTGCAAACTGGCGGGTGGTTTACAGGCCCCATGGGGTCTGCATCTTGGCTTCAAAGCTGGACTCATTAGGAGAGCCCTGGGGGACCACATGAGCCGCCCACGGAGTCCTACCTCAGCCCAGGAGAGTAAAGAGGGAGACGGAGGGCAGTGAGACCTCTCAGCACTGCTGCCCCTGGACTCCCTACCTGGAGGTAGTGATGGATGCCCAGGTACCGAAGCCCTCAGAGCCTTTTATGCCCATCTTTGCCATTCATATAAACGTAGTGAGGTAGCGATGAATTTATGGAGAGGACAATTTTTTTTTAAGTCACAAGAACTAAGAATTCCTGACCTCTTGTGATTCCAACTTGGGTAAGTCTCTTAATCTCCATGAACTTCCAATTTCTTGTATAAAACAGAGGTTAACAGTGACTCCCTGACTACCCCTGCCAAGGAAGAAAGATATATTGATGCTATATATAAAATGAAAAACTACACCAGAGTTCCATGGCCAACAGTCTATGGAATGAGGCAAGGTAGAATAGAATTTTGAGCCAACTCTAAGAGATAGTGAAGGCCAGGGAAGCCTGGCGTACTGCAGTATACAGGATCACAAAGAGTCGGACACAACTTAGCGACTGAAAGACAACAACAAGAATAAAAACAGTGACAGAAGGAACAAAACCAGAAAGACAAGGTGTCCTTCTCTTTTGCACTATAATGAATGCACTGAGGAGCTTGAAAAATGCCCGTAGCTGAGTGTTGATGAGCCCAGTGGGCACCACAGAAACCTCAGCTGGATGTCTGGCGTTTCAATGCTGCATCACCATTAACTAACAGGAAGTCAGTTTCCTCTCCCTAACTTTCAGAAGACTAAGGATTGGACATTTTGGAACTTTCCTGAGCAATAGCAAAGTCTTGCTTCTCTCACCTTGAGGAAGGAAAATAAGGTTGAAAAGGAGAATAAAGAATGAAGATGATTGGACTGTAAATTGTTTTAAATTTCCTAGTTCTCTGCTGCCTCAACACAAACAGGCTGTGAGTATCCACCCAGGGAAGCCGGTGCACCAGTGTGTTCAGGCTGCTTCCTGCTACAATATTTCCTTATTGCCCTCCTCTGACTGTAACCTTGGGCTTTCCAGGTGATGCAGTGGTAACGAATATGCCTGCTAATATAGGAGGTGCAAGAGATGCAGGTTGGATCCCTGGGTCAGGAAGATCCCCTGGAGGAGGAAATGGCAACTTACTCCAGTATTCATGCTTAGAGAATCCCATACACAGAGGAGACTGGTGGGGTACAATCCATGGAGTCGCAAAAGAGTTGGACACAATTTAGTGACTGAGCATACACATTGACTATGACTTAGACTTTCCAGGAAACAATGAAATCTTCTCAAGCCTTCCTTTCTCCTTCAAGACTTGCCTGAGGTCCTCTTTATCAATTCCCCACAGGCTGCTGTGTGGTGAGGTATGCCCTGCCTCCCTCTCAAGCATCTGTGAGTATAATAAACCCTTTAATTTCTTTTGTAGAAATACTGCAGTGGTCCTTTAAGACCCTGCACGGGAGACTTACTCCTTCATTTACAATGATACAGGCAGCAAATAGAATTTTAATTCCAAATATATGCGGTTTGGGAAAGCTACATTCTTTTCTACACAGACTATCTAGAAGGTTCTGTTGGCTCCTAGATACCTAATAAGCTATTAGAGAATCTGTTTCCTGGACATTCGCTCACAATAGCTCAGCTTCTCAGGCCCCATCTTTATTTTTATTTCCCCCATTAACCCCAGTGCTCATGACCATCAGCCATGGTTTATGACTAATAAAATCCTGTTGTGTAAATGCACTAGAGTGGGGACCATGCACAAGTGATTTAGGCATAAGAAGCCATCCTTCTGCTGTATCCTTTTAAAACAGTGAATAATTTTGTAAACATGAATTGCAAGCTGTCAGGGATGTCAGTCATGCACAGGCAGACATGCAACTAAAACTGTGCAAGTGTATGCCTCGGGTTGTTTTGTGCTTACAATTTATTTTTTAAAGACATTTTGTGCTAAGTGAATGTAATATAACATAATTTTGGTATGTTTCGTGAAAAGGGCAATCATACTTCCCACTGTTATCATTTAATTAATATGAAAAGAGTCAGTCTGGCTTTTGCTTCATTTTTGCGTGTGATTTTGAAATCTCATTCTATTAAATCAGGTGAACTACAGGACTATGGTATGTTACTGTATCAGCAATTCAGAAATCGTCAATGCAGTTTAAATTTCACCCTGTTCCAAGAGGATTCAAGAGCATCACAATGTCCAGGGACTGTAAAAATTTACTTTTGGATGTATTAACCATATACTTATCTCACATACTACTTTTTAGGCTTAGAATGAACAATTTTTGTGAACTAAAAAAATTATTCTGCAAAGATTAGCAGAGCTGTCCTTGCCTTTAAGCATCACTCTGGTGATCTGGCACTAAAAGCAAGAAGAAATTTGTATCAACCCTGTCCCCCACCATTGGTTAAGCTATAATAATCTCTGTACTCTATGAATCACTTCTTTTGATAAAGTTATCTTATGAGGCAGCAGCAGCTAACAGCCAGAAATGTGGTAAATATTTCACTCACAACATTTACAAAGAGTAACTGGTGAGGAAACATGCAAGGCAGAGACCAATGAGACGGCACTGTGCGCTCAGGGACATGCAGGCTGGTAATGCAGGAACCAAAGCTAGCATCACATGGCCCCTGACTTGACACTCAAGGAAACCACAACAGATGCGTTTGCTGGGAAATCAGGCAATGCTCAGAGGAGAAAGAGGCCACAGATTTCTGACTTTAATCACGAGGAGGAATTTAAACTGTTACCAGGAGAGGAGGAGCATTTCCGGTAAAGGGAACCTCCATGCAAAGGCCAAGACTTGGAATGAGGCATAGCGTTCTCAGGACAAGCAGGATGCTGGGTAGAACTTCCTGCTTCTACCTAGCTGATGTGTAGGAAACAAGATGGCTAAGAAAGAAGAGTCTGGGTCAGGGCCACACTGTGAGGGCTCCGGAGTGTCAGAGTAAGGATCAGAGTAAGGAAGGGAGATCGCAGTCCCAAGAACAGACCAAGTGAGAGGGCACTCAGGAAAGCAGAGTGGGACAGAATACTCCCACTTTTCTAGGGGAAAATGCCTCTTCTGTCCCCACAGGGTTGGGAGGCAAGGCTAGGGGATTTGCTTCAGAAAGCAGAACAGGGATCTATTGTTAAAGACTGTATCTGAAATGAAGAAAGTTATGAGTAATGAGTTAATCAATAATGAGTTAAAATAGAGACCATTTCATTTGGAATTAGAATTCCAATCCTTAGAATGTGCTATAATAAGCCTGGTGGCTCAGATGATAAAGAATCTGCTGGCAATGCACGAGATCTGGGTTTGATCCTTGGGTCGGGAAGATCCCCTGGAGAAGGAAATGGAAACCTACTTCAGTATTCTTGCTTGGGAAAGCCCACAGAGGAGCCTGGTGGGCTACAGTCCATGGGGTCTCAAAGAGTCAGACACAACTGAGTGACTAACACTTTCACTTATCTGTTTTTAGAAGGTGCACGACCAACCTAGATAGCATATTCAAAAGCAGAGACATTACTTAGCCAACAAAGGTCTGTCTAGTCAAGGTTATGGTTTTTCCAGTAGTCACATTATGGATGTGAGAGTTGGACTGTGAAAAAAGTGGAGCGCCGAAGAATTGATGCTTTTGAACTGTGGTGTTGGAGAAGACTCTTGAGAGTCCCTTGGACTGCAAGGAGATCCAACCAGTCCATTCTGAAGGAGATCACCCTGGGTGTTCTTTGGAAGGAATGATGCTAAAGCTGAAACTCCAATACTTTGGCAACTCCATGCAAAGAGCTGACTCATTGGAAAAGACCCTGATGTTGGGAGAGATTGGGGGCAGGAGAAGGGGATGACAGAGGATGAGATGGCTGGATGGCATCACTGACTTGATGGATGTGAGTTTGAGTGAACTCCAGGAGTTGATGATGGACAGGGAGGCCTGGTGTGCTGCAATTCCTGGGGTTGCAAAGAGTCAGACACGACTGAGTGACTGAACTGAACTGAACATACAGATGCAGGTTCATGTATCTTCTTGAGCACAGTCAAGTTTTGGTTTTGCTCGTTTTCCCTGCTTTCTAACCAGCCACAATGAAATCAGGGTGAGGGTAGATTTCCCAGTAACAGTGACTCCAGTCTCGAGGGAGAGACATGAGCAGGATCTCACCTCCTTGCCTGTATGTGGATCACACAGACTCTCAGGAAGGAGGCAAGTGCCATGCAGAGACTTCTGCAGACCTGAGCCCTCCACCTTCTCCAGCCTGAGGTCAGAGAGGTGAGCTGTCCCTCTGTCCACGTGGGGAGACACCCGCCTTTCCCTCCTGGGGAGGTATCTCCTGGAAGAAGCCCTTGATTTGGGGCCATCGGTGCCTCCCTGTGGCATTAAGGGCTCCTCCCAGCATTTGCTGGCAGCCTCTGTGCTGGAGCTTCTTAGAGTCATTGGGCTGGGAGGACATGACCCACAGGAATGTGTCTTTTAGTGAGTTCACGAAGTGGCAGTGCTCAGCCCAGGCTGTTAGAATCACATCAGGATGGCCTTCAGGAAATGTCTAATAGAAGATGGTCAAGTGTAGGTCACCTGAAGGGAGCAGATACCAGAGCAGGGAAAGTCTTAGGGGACTTGCAGAGCCAATGATAGCTGGACACAGGATAAGACACGTTTGGGTGGGTCAACAAGATGTTAGATGAAGCCATTAAAGGAGCAAGGGGTCAATGCTGGCTTCTAACTGATACTCATTTTTTTATCAAATCGAATTCTGGCCACATACTTCCTATGTGGAGTGAAGGCTGCCTTAGAAACTGGCATGTTTTATATTTATAGTACTTCTGTCACCTCCTGAACAAGTACCGGCTTGGGAGCATTGTCAGTGCCCTTGAATTTCTGTGGGGGTGTGCAAGCATGCTGGGTTCCATTTACAGCAACATCTGGAGAGACCAACACCACCTTCAACAGAGGGAGCAGACCTGTGTTTGAGGGGAAGCTTCTTCAGTCATACAAGGTCAATTGGTTCTCTGAAAAACTGATACATGTAGTTTAAAAGGCCCTTATAGACACCACACAGGGTATTCTGGTAGAGTAAAGCTTCTTTTTATTCCAGCAGTGACTACGATAGGTTCTGTTTTTATTTTCATTTTAAAAATATAGGAAAAGACAGGCAAAAATTACAAAATGCAAAAATGTACACCTCAGCACATACTGAAAAAGATGTGATACCTTAAAAATAAAGGTCAGTGATGTGAGCTAGGCAACAGACAAAGAAACTGAAGGCCTCATTTCTCCACAGAAGCATTAAGTAAACTACAAGAAACAGACAAAAACAGTATTACATGAATGTTGGAGTTCAGTCACTGGGTCCTGTCCAACTATTTGTGAGCCCTTGGACTGCAGTACACCAGGCTTCCCTATCTTTCACTATCTCCTGGAGTTTGTTCAAACTCATGCCCATTGAGTCTGTGTTGCATTTAACCATCTCATTCTCTGTCACTCCTTTCTCCTCCTGCTCTCACTCTTTTCCAGCATCAGGGTCTTTGCCAATAAGTTGACTCTTCCCATCAGGTGGCCAAAGTATTGGAGGATCAGCTGCACCGTCAGGCTTTCCAATGAATATTCAGGGTTGACTTCCTTTGTGATTGACTGGTTGATTCTCCTTGCAGTCCAAAGGATTCTCAAGAATCTTCTCCAGCAACACAATTTGAAATCATCAGTATTTCAGTGCTCAGTCCAGTTCTCACATCCATACATGACTACTGGAAAAACCATAGCTTGGACTATATGGGCATTTGTCAGCAAAGTGGTGTCTCTGGTTTTTAATATGCTGCTAGGTTTGTCACAGTTTTTCTTCCAAGGAGCAAGCATCTTTTAATTTCACGGCTGCAGGCAATGTCTGCAGTGATTTTGGAGCCCAAGAAAATAAAATCTGTCACCATTTCTACTTTTTCCCTTTCTATTTGCCATGAAGAGATGGGACCAGATGCAGTGATCTTAGTTCTTCAGATGTTGAGTTTTAAGCATGCTTTTTCATTCTCTTCTTTCACGCTCATCAAGAGGCTCTTTAGTTCCTTCTTGCTATCTGCCATTAAAGTGTTATCATCTGCATATCTGAAGTTGTTATTTCTCTCAAAAATATTATTCCAGGTTGTTATTCATCCAGCCAGCATTTCACATGATGGACTCTGCATATAAGTTAAATAAGAAGGGTGACAATATACAGCCTTGATGTACTCCTTTCCCAATTTTGAAACAGTCCATCGTTTCATGTCCAGTTGCTTCTTGGCCTGCATACAGGTTTCTCAGGAGACAGATAAGGTGGTCTGATATTTACAACTCTTTAAGAATTTTCCATAGTTTGTTGTGAGCCACACAGTCAAAGGCTTCCCAGGTGGCCCAGATGGTAAAGAATCCGCCTGCGATGCAGTAGACCTGGTTCAATCACTGGATTGGGAAGATTCCCTAGAGGAGGACATGGCAACCCACTCCAGTATTCTTGCCTGGAGAATCCCCATGGACAATGGGGTCACAAAGACTTGGACATGACTGAGTGACTAAGCACAGGAAAGCACACAGTCAAAGGTTTTAGCCTACTCAATGAAGTAAAAGCAGATATACTTTAATTCCCTTGTCTTTTCTATGCCATAATGAATGTTGGAAATTTGATCTGTGGTTTCTCTGCCTTTTCTACGTGTAGCTTGTACATCTGGAAGTTCTCAGTTCATGTGCTACTAAAGTCTAGCTTGAAGGATTTTGAGCATTACCTTGATAGCATGTGAAATGAGTGCAATTGTATGGTAGTTTGAACATCTTTTGGCATTGCCTTTCTTTGGGATTGGAATGAAAACTGACCTTTCCCAGTCCTGTGGTCACTGCTGAATTTTCCAAATTTGCCAGCATATTGAGTGCAGCACTTTCACAGCATCATCTTTTAGGATTTGAAATAGCTCAACTGGAATTCCATCACCTCCACTAGCTTTGTTCATAGTAATGCTTCCTAAGGCCCACTAGACTTCACACTTCAGGATGTCTGGTTCTATGTAAATGACCACACCATCGTGGTTATCTGACTCATTACAACCTTTTCTGTATAGTTATTCTGTGTATTCTTGCCACCTCTTCTTAATCTCTTATGCTTCTAAAGTTTTAACATTTCTTTCCTCTGTTGTGTCCATCTTTGCATGGACAAAAGTTAAGGGGTTACAGTTAGGGTTGTGGTTAGGGGTTAGGATTAGAGTTTAGGGTTATAGTATCTCTAATTTTCTTAAAGAGATCTCTAACCTTTCCCATTCTTGCTTTCCTCTGCTTCTCTGCATTGTTCATTTAAGAAGACCTTCTTATCTCCCCTTGCTATTCTCTGGAACTCTTGTCTTTCTCTTTCTCACTTACATGTGGAATACAAAACATACAAGAAACTAGTAAATATAACAACAACAACAACAAAAAGAATCAAACTCACAGATACAGAGGAAAAAATTAGTGTTTCCCAGGGCAGAGGGGGGCAAAATAGGAGTGGGAAGTGGAAGGTATAAACTTTGATGTAAGATAGGCTACAAGGATATATGCCACGAAGACTATAGCCAATATTTTGTAATAACTATAAATGGAGTGCGGAGAAGGCAATGGCACCCCATTCCAGTACTCTTGCCTGGAAAATCCCAAGGATGGAGGAGCCTGGTAGTCTGCAGTCCATGGGTTCGCTAAGAGTCGGACACGACTGAGTGACTTCACTTTCACTTTTCACTTTCATGCATTGGAGAAGGAAATGGCAACCCACTCCAGTGTTCTTGCCTGGAGAATCCCAGGGACAGGGGAGCCTGGTGGGCTGCCGCCTATGGGGTCACACAGAGTCGCGCACGACTGAAGCGACTTAGCAGCATAAATGGAGTGTAACCTTTAAAATTATATAAAAATACACATATTCAATAAATATCAGTTCTTTTCTCTCTCAAAAATTCTGAAGACGAATGGGGGGGGGGTGACAGAACAAAAGTGTACGTAATGCCACTTAAAATACTTAAAATGGTAAAGTGTATGTTATGTACATTTTATAATAACAAAAATTTAAACAAAGAAAAAGAGGATTTTCATTTATGTGAATGTCATCACTATGACCCAGACTGATGATACAAAGAGAAACACCAAGTTTCCTGCATATGAACCCCTGTGGTAATGGACAACCACTCCTCCCAGCCACGGTTGTAGATTTCCTAGGCACTCTGGGCAGCTGCCAACACACCCATTCTCAGCTTCGTGTCACATGAAGCCCACCGACATTGCACCTCATTTGGTGTCACTCAATGGCAGCACACATGGCATAATTTCTCATTCCTTGCTAGGGAATATATTGATCATAAACTTCACACAGTGAGAGTTGCAAACTTTTTTTTTTTTTATTGTATGGATGTGAGACTTGGACTGTGAAGAAAGCTGAGCACCGAAGAATTGATGCTTTTGAACTGTGGTGTTGGAGAAGACTCTTGAGAGTCCCTTGGACTGCAAGGAGATTCAACCAGTCCATTCTGAAGGAGATCGGCCCTGGGATTTCTTTGGAAGGAATGATGCTAAAGCTGGAACTCCAGTACTTTGGCCACCTCATGCGAAGAGTTGACTCATTGGAAAAGACTCTGATGCTGGGAGGGTTTGAGGGCAGGAAGAGAAGGGGACGACAGAGGATGAGATGGCTGGACGGCATCACTGACTCGATGGCCATGAGTCTGAGTGAACTCCGGGAGTTGGTGATGGACAGGGAGGCCTGGTGTGCTGTGATTCATGGGGTCGCAAAGAGTCAGACATGACTGAGCAACTGAACTGAACTGAACTGAATGACCTCTGATGGTTTCCCAGGTGGCGCTAGTGGTAAAGAACCCGACTGCCTGTGCAGGAGACATAAAAGAGCCAGGTTCAGTCCCTGGGATGGGAAAATCCTCTGGAGAAGGGCATGGCAACCCACTCCAGCATTCTTGCTTGGAGAAGCCCATGGACAGAGGAGCCTGGCAGGCTACAGTCCATGTGGTTGCACAGAGTCAGACACGACTGAAGCAACTTAGCACACACACAATGACTTCTGAATCATTAATCCACATCAGGAGCCGAGAGAGGGAAAGTTACACCCATGGTTCGATCAAAATAAATGCTCAGAATTCACATCCTCCCACCCGGCATAATTTGGATGCTTGTATTACCCAGCTATGATGAAACTGGGTAATTACCCAGTTCTGGCTGAAACTGCTTCCCATTGAAAATGGGTAACAGAAAGTCTCAGGAGATTGTTAGGCAGCCTCTCCACAGTTTCTTGGAGAACACAGTGTAGTAAATAGATCGTCTCAGGGGGCTGCCAAGAAGACAAAACAGCAGCGAGGGTAGCGGAATCAGCCCTCAGCAAGCAATGTAAAATAGCATTAATAAGAAGAAAATGGTGACTGAAAGAAAGGTATTATTTGAAAGTAATAAAGCCAAAATCAGGAGAAAAAAAGGAGAAAGTAAAACCCAAACAAGCTCAACTGCAAGCTAAGTGTAAACGAGAAAATAAAATGAAACTTGAAGATGACCTAGCGACTTTTTAATAGAGAAAACTGAATCCAGTCAAGCCTTCCAGGCTCCAGTCTGGAAGCAGGGAAAGCAAGGTGTGACAAGTGGCTTCTTCTGACAGCTGACCCAGGACCCCTACCTGTGCACCCCCCACCTGCATCCTCCTTTCATCCTTCCTCCCCTTTCCTAGTTGTTTTTTTGGCCTGTGGTAGTACTTGAAGACCAGGTTTTGGGTTCAGATTGATTTAGGGAATAATGTGCAACTGGATGGGCTTCTGAGGTGACTCTATGGCAAAGATTCCACCTGCCAGCGCAGGAGACATAAGAGATATGGGTTCAATTCCTGGATGAAGAAGGTCCCCTGGAAAAGGAAATGGCAGCCCACTCAGTATTCTTGCCTGGACAATTCCATGGACAGGGGAGCCTGGTGAGCTACAGTCCATCGGGTCGTTGGACATGAGAGTTGGACATGACAGAGCACTCGCTCACTCATACAACTGGATGCATCTTGAGGGCTTCCCATGACTGAGCAAAGGACCAATAAAGGACAGAGACTGGAAAAACTGATGCTCAGAGATGTTGTGCCCAGACAAAAGTGCATAAAAGCAAAGCCTGACCTAAAACTGCTCTGTTTCTCATTTCCATGAACCAAGATGCCCCAAGTCTTGAGCTGAGCACCCTTTTATGAAGCAGGGAATGTGTTTTGTTCAACACTGAACTCCCCTCAAACCTGGCAGGAACATCTGGGTGTAGTCTCCATCTCACTCCCAGTAAAGAGACAGAATTTATAAAGGCATCAAAAATTCAGCTTCATGATTTCTGTCTGGAACCTTAAACGAAGACGGTAGACCCCTAAGTAGAGAGGCACAGTCTGAGCTGGGATAGCCACAAAACCACAGCACACAGACTTTCATTCAGTATCCCGAGGTCAGTAATTCTCCATACCATTTCTGAACAGTATCCCTGGGCACACTCTCACCTCCTAAACCCAGCCCTCAGGTGACTCAGGCTTGCCTCTGCCTCACCACGAACATGATGACATTGTAAAGTTTTCCTCCCTTCCATCTTCTCTTTCTTCTGTGAGCTCTGGGAATTTGTCTCATTGAAAGTAACACAAAATAAATAATAATAATAGAAAAATAAAGGGCTACTTCAATCATACCTTAGAATATCCCAGAGTAACATAGAAATTGACCATTTTGTAACTCTGAGCTTCAGAGTTTCTTTGTAAAATGAAGACACTCATGGAGAAAGATTAAATGATATGATGCCCCTGAAATGCTTAAAATCATGCCTGGCTCACAGTGAACACTCAGTAAATGTTAGATACCAACCACTGATCTTCACATTGACTCAAATTCTAGATTTTACTCCCTGTAGCATTCCAGGGTGCTGTTTGCTCATTTTCTCAGATTCTATTTGCTATGAGGTCCACAAATATTTTTGATCAATTCCAGATTAATCCTCTTCTTCCCTAACAAAGAGTGGGCACAACAAGCAACATGAGAAAGTCCTTCATTTTCTTTTCAATAAGCGTAATTTGACTATAGCTACCCCCCAGGTGGCTTCCCTGGTGGCTTAGATGCTAAAGTGTCTGCCTACAGTGCAGAAGACCCGGCTTTGATCCCTGCATAGGGAAGATCCTCTGAGTAAATGGCAACCCACTCCAGTACTCTTGCCTGGAAAATCCCATGGACAGAGGAGCATGGTAGGTTACAGTCCATGGGGTCGAAGAGTCAGACACAACTGAAAGACTTCACTTTCACCCCCCAGGTGGCGCTAGTGGTAAAGAACCTTCCTGCCAATGCAAGAGTCATAAGAAATGGTGGTTCGATTCCTGGGTGGGAAAGATACCCTGGAGAAGGGCATGGCAACCCACTCCAGCATTCTTGCCTGGAGAATCCCAATGGACAGAGGAGGCTGGCAGACTATAGTCCATAGGGTTGCAAAGAGTCAGACATGACTGAAGCAACTTAGTACACATGCACACTTCTGTCCTTCTAGACAAGCGCCATGATGAGCTACATTGGAATCCTAACTCCAGAACCTGTGGATGTGAACTTCTCTGGAAATTTCGCCTTTGCAAATGTCATCAGTTTCAGATGGGGTCATGACAGAGGCCCCTAATCCAATATGACCTAGGTCCTTATAAGAAGAGGAAGTGAAGTAAAGTGAAGTCGCTCATTTGTGTCCGACTCTTTATGACCCTATGGACTGTAGCCTACAAGGCTTTGCGACTCTGTGGACTGTAGCCTACCAGCCTCCTCTGTCCATGGGGTTTTTCCAGGCAAGAGCACTGGAGTGGGATGCCATTTCCTTGTCCAGTGGATCTTCCCAACCCAGGGATTGAACCTGGGTCTCCTATATTGCAGGCAGACGCTTTACCATCTGAGCCACCAGGAAAGTCTAAAGAGGAGAGACACACAAAGAGGGAAGATGAGATAAAGGTACAGAGGAAGAAAGCCATATGGTAATGGAGGCAGAGACTGCAATGAGGATCTACAAGCCAAAGAACTCCAAGAATTACTATTAACATCGTAAGTTAAGAAAACAACCGACGAGGTTCTCCAGAGACCTTTATCCTGACCATGCCCTGCCAAGACACTGATTTTTAACTTCTAGCCTCCAGAATTATGAGAGGAGGGGACTTAAAACAATGAATTTCTGTTGTTTTAAGCCCCCTACTTTCTGGTACTTTGCGACAGCAGCCCTAGGAAAGTAATACAGGCGTAGATTTAATCCCTTTCCATTTAAACATGCCCTAGAGTATTTGATGGGACTTCCCAGGTGGCACTACTGGTAAAGAACCCACCTGCCAATGCAGGAGACATGAGATGTGGGTTCAGTCCATGGGTCTGGAAGATACCCTGGAGAAGGGAATGGGAACCCACTCCAGTATTCCTGCCTGGAGAATCCGCATGGACAGAGGAGCCTGGTGGGCTACAGTCCATAGGGTCACAAAGATTCGGACACAATTGAAGCGATTAAGCACACACACACGCATACAGAGTGTTTGATAGGCATTTTTACAAAAGACCCTGGAGATCACTGCCAGGTTCCTCAAATAATTGATTATTTATTTATTTAATCTAAGGACCGGGAGGCCTGGTGTGCTGCCGTCCATGGGGTTGCAAAGAGTTGGACACAACTGAGTGACTGAACTGAACTGAAGGATAGAAAGCCTATTGATGATGTAATTCACTGACCATTTCACTTTTTATTACTTGGGGATATGAGGATGAAAACCTGTTGCCACAGTAATTTTGCACTGCATTCTGAAGATATTTTTGGTAGCTCTCAAATTTGCTTACAATATGCAGGAGCTTTTCCTATGTCTGAATTTTCCATCAGTGGGAATTTTAGCTAATAAAGCTTTTGCTGCAGCATACACAAGAGCTCCCCAGGGAGCTCTTTCTACTGCTCACATAATTTTTTATAAAAGGAGGATATTGAATCATTAAAATGTTCAAAGCTCTGAAAGGAAGATAAGCCACTCAGGCTGAATGATTAGGAATATTGAAGAAAAAAAAAAAAACACACACACACACACAAAGAAGAAGACAGTAGTTCAAATCCAAATAAACTCCACTTGCCTAATATGCATCAAAACTGATTTATTTTGAACTTCTCTCTCTGGGTCACAGATGCAGTGTGAGGATAAGTTCTCATATTTCCACGGCCTGACCTTCTTCTTTCTTGCTCATAGCCCCTTCTAGAAAAATGCCCTGACCTTCAACTCTTTTTCAAAACTTCTCTTCGTTAGCTCTTAACTGATCCCTCCTAAAGAAATAAGCACAGAATCTCCAGCACAGCAAAAGAGTAATTGGGAATATGAATGGAAGATGAGTCATGTGCTTCATGTCTGGAGCTTCACCCTAGAGATATTTACACAACATGGTAGACAAATGCACTTCTGTCTACATACACAAATCTCTGTAATATAATCCCAGAGACAGCTCTCTCTTTTATATGCAAGAAGAAAATGCCTCACCAAAAAGCTCTTAGAAGAGAACATAGGCAAAACATTCTCTGACATAAATCATACCAATGTTTTCTTAGGTCAGTCTCCCAAGACAATAGAAATAAATGCAAAAATAAACCAATGAGATCTAATCGAGCTTACAAGCTTTTGTACAGCAAAGGGACTATAAACAAAATGAAAAGAAAACATATGGAAGTGAGGAGGATATTTGCAGACGATGCAACCAACAAGGGCTTAATTTCCAAAACACACTAACAGCTCATACAACTCAATGACAAAAAACAAACAATACAGTTAAAAATGGGCAGAAGCCCTAAATAGACATCTCTACAAAGAAGACAAACAAATGGTCAACACAGATGCTCAACACCACTAATTATTAGAGAAATTCAAGTCAAAACTACACAAGAAACTACAATGAGGTACCACCTCACACCAGTCAAAATGGCCATCATCAAAAAGCACAAATAGCAAATGAGAGGGTGTGGAGAAAAGGGAAACCTCCTACATGGTTGGTGAGAATGTAAACTGGTACAGTTACTATGGAAAACAGGACAAAAGTTTCTCAAAAGACTAAAAATAGAGTAGCTATATAATCCTTCAATCTCACTCTTGGGCATAAAGCTGGAGGAAACTATAATTTAAAAAGGACAAATTCACCTAAATGTTCATTGCATACTATTTACAATAACCAAAAAAAGCATAGGAACAACATAAATGATCATCAAGAAGTGAATGGATAAAGATATGGTACCTATATACAATAGAATGCTATTCAGTCATAAAAAAAAGAATAAAATAATGTCATTTGCAGCAACATGGATAGACCTACTAAGTGAAGTAAGTCAGAGAAAGACAAATATCATATAACAACACTTATATGCAGAATCTAAACTATGACATAAATGATGAATTTATCTATGAAACAGAAACAGACTCATAGACATAGAGAACAGACTGTGGTTGTCAAAGTGGAGGGAAGGTAGGTGAGAGACGGAGTAGGAGTTTGAGATTAGCAGACACAAACTATTATATATAGAATGGAGAAACAACAAGGTCCTATAACTATATTCAATATTCTATAATAAACAATAATGGGAAGAATATGAAAAATAATTATATATATGTATATATATGTGTATATATATATATATATATATTTCCTGGTGGCTCAGCAGGAAAGAATCTGCCTGCAATGCAGGAGACTCGGGTTCAATCCCTGTTTTGGGAAGATCCCTTGGAAAAGGAAATGGCAACCCACTCCAGTACTCTTGTCTAGGAAATCTCCATGGACAAAGGAGCCTGGTGAGCTATGGTCTATGAGGTCGCAAAAGAGCTGAGCATCACTTGACTACTAAAACTATATCTATATCCATATCTAATCTATTTGTGTGCGTGTGTGTGCTAGTCACTTAGTTGCGTCCAGCCCTTTGCAATACCATGGACTGTAGCCTGCCAGGGTCCTCTCTCCGTGGAATACTCCAGGCAAGAATACTGGAGTAGGTAACCATTCCCAGGGATATTTACACACACACATGCATATGTACAGATATATAACTGAATCATTTTGTTATACAGTAGAAATTAACACATTATAAATCAACTATTTTTCAATAACACACGTTAAAAAAAGAGAAAGTCACCTAAGAGGTTTTCTCTAAGTTGAAATAGTACTTTCTTATCCATGCCACCTAAAAGCCTGTATTAGGAATATATTCACTGTAAAAATGATACAGAATCTATTTACATACATTCGGGCTTCCCTGGTGGCTCAGCTGGTAAAGAATCCACCTGCAAAGCAGGAGACCCCATGCAATAACTGGATTGGGAAGATCCCCTAGAGAAGGGAACAGCTACCCACTCCAGTATTCTGGCCTGGGAAATTCCATGGACAGAGGAGCCTAGCAGGCTACAGTCCATAGGGTCACAAAGAGTTGGACACGACTGAGCAACTTTCACTTTCACATAATATAGATAAACCAAAAGAACACTATGCTATGCGAAATAAATCATCACAAAAGGGCAAATACTGTAGGATTCCACTAATATGAAGAATCTAAGGGACCAAAAACCACTGAAACAGATAGTAGAAAGGGGATTGCCAATGGCTAGGGGCAGGGAGGGAACTTTGTGTTTACTGTTTGTTTTACAAGATGAGAAAGTTGTACAGATATATTTCACAACACTGTGACTATACTTAACACTACTGAATTGTACACTTAAAAATGGTAAGAATGGTAAATTTAATATTATAGTCTTTACCATGAAAGGAAAAGGAGAAAGAGAAAGATATACCCAACTGAATGCAGAGAATAGTCGACTGGGCAACTGAACTGTAACAGCAAAATATGCAGGTGCCATGCACTTTAATGGCTGGTATGTGAAGAGGATGGCACCCCACTCCAGTACTCTTGCCTGGAAAATCCCACGGATGAGGAGCCTGGTGGGCTGCAGTCCATTGGGTCGCTAGGAGTCAGACACGACCAAGCAACTTCACTTTCACTTTTCACTTTCATGTATTGGAGAAGAAAATGGCAACCCACTCCAGTGTTCTTGCCTGGAGGATCCCAGGGACGGGGGAGCCCGGTGAGCTGCTGTCTATGGGGTCGCACAGAGTCAGACACGACTGAAGCAACTTAGCAGCAGCAGCAGCAGCATGTGAAAAGAAACTAAAGACCCCCCTTAATGAAGGTGAAATAGGAAAGTGGAAAAGCTGACTTAAAATTCAACATTCAAAAAAGGAAGATCATGGCATCTGGTTCTACTACCTCATGGCAAATAGGGAAAAAGTGGAAATAGTGTCAGATTTCATTTTCTTGGGCTCCTAAATTACTCCTAATTAACTGCAGCCAGGAGATTAAAAGATACTTGCTCCTTGGAAAAATAGCTATGACAAAACTAGTTGTTTTTGTTCAGTCTCCCAGTCATGTCCAATCCTTTGCCACCTCATAGACTGCAGCATGCCAGGCCTCCCTGTCCCTCACCATCTTCCAGAGACTGCTCAAGTTCATGTTCATTGCATCAGTGGTGCTGTCCAGCCATCTAATCCTCTGACACCCTCTTTTCCTTCTGTCCTCAATCTTTCCCAGCATCAAGCTCTTTTCCAATGAGTCGTTTGCAAAAGATGACCACAATACTGGAGTTTTAGTTTCAGCATCATTCCTTCCAGTGAGAATATTCAGGGTTGATCTCCCTTAATATTGACTCATTTGATCTGTTTGCTGATCAAATGAGCTTTTCCACTCCTTTGCTGTCCAAGGGACTTTCAGTCTTCCCCAGCACCACAGTTCAAAGGCATCAATTCCTTGATGCTCTGCTTTCTTTATGGCCCAGCTCTCACAACCTTACGTGACCACTGGGAAGACCTTACCCTTGACTATATAGATCTTTATTGGCAGAATAATGTCTCTGCTTTTCACGCTGTCTAGGTTCGTCATGGCTTTTCTGCCAAGAAACAATTGTCTTCTGATTTCACGGCTGCAGTCACCATCCACAGTGATTTTGGAGCTCAAGAAGAGGATATCTATCTGGCACTACTTCCACCTTTTCCCCTTCCATCTGCATGAGTTAATGGGGCTGGATGCCATGGTATTTTTTTTAATATTTAGTCTTAAGCCAGCTTTTCACTTTGCTCCTTCACCCTCATCAAGAGGCTCTTTAGTTCCTCTTCACTTTCTGCCACTACAGTGGTATCATCCACATATCTGAAGTTGCTGATGTTTCTCCTGCCTGTCTCGATTCTGGCTTGTAACTCATGTAGCCCAGCATTTTTCATGATGTGCTCAGTGTATAAGTTAAACAAACAAGGTGACAGCAGACAGCCCTGTTGTACTCCTTTCTTGATCTTGAACCAATCAGTTGTTCCATACAGTATTCTAACTGTTGCTTCTTGATATGCATACAGGTTTCTCAGGAGATAGGAGAGATGGTCTGGTATTTCCATCTCTCTAAGAGCTTTCCACAGTTTGTCATGATCCACACAGTCAAAGGCTTTAGTGTAGTTGATGAAACAGAAATAGATATTTTTCTGAAATTCCCTTGCTTTCTCTATAATCCAGCAAATGTTGGTGACAAACCAAGACAACAGTAAAAACAGTACTAAAAAGCAGAGACATCACTTTGCCGACAAAGGTTCTTATAGTCAAAGCTATGGTTTTTCCAACAGTCATGTGTGGATGTGAGTTGGACCATAAAGAAGGCTGAGTGCCAAAGAATTGATGCTTTGAGCCGTGGAGTTGGAGAAGACTCTTAAGAGTCTCTTGGATTGCAAGACTATCAAACCAGTCAATCCTAAAGGAAATCAACCCTAGATATTCATTTGAGGGACTGATACTGAGGCTGAAGCTCCAATACTTTGGCAACCTGATGCAAAGAGCTGACTCACTGGAAAAGACAGTCATGCTGGGAAAGATTGAGGGCAGGAGAAGGGGGTGACAGAGGATGAGATGGCATCACTGACTCAATGCACTTGAGTTTGAGCAAACTCAGGGAAATAGTAAAGGATAGAGAAGACTGACATGCTGCAGTTCACGAGATCATAAACAGTCGGACATGACTTAGCAACTGAACAACAATTCTTTACCAGAATTAAGATACTACTTTGTATTTACTTTGTTTTTTCCTTCAGTCCTTTCAAAATTTGTATCTAATTGAGCAGCAATACATGCATGTACTTTAAAAATAGCATTCATTGCCTACTCATTGCATAACTGCCCCAAATGAAAAATGCTATTCATAATTTATTTTGTGTGCTTCCAGAAATAGTCCATATATATTTGCATGCACATGTATGTATATGTTCATCTTAGAAATTTCTAATGGAAGCACAATAAATACATACTCTTTCCTTACTGTAAAAAATTATTTCTTAAAGCTCTTTATCAGTAAATGTATTTGATAAGGTTGTACACATGAAAATTATACAATATTTTAAGCCAATGTTACTTCAAATAAATAAATAGACAGATTGATTAAGTAACTTGTTTGTTTTGAAAGGAAAGTATTCCGTATATTATATCATTCCATAAAATGAAGTATTTATGTATTCACCGACTGACAGTCAACTGGATCATGACTATAAACAATGTACTTAATTTTCTCAAAGGCACTTTCTGTTCATCTCTTAGTATTCTGGTGGGACTAACTCGTAGAAGTAGAATTGTTACTTGGTGTAGACAATATATTGATGGAATTTAATAGCACCACTCCTTTCGGATTGTCATCTTCAGAACTCTAAATAGTGAGTATATTTTTTGTGGGTGCTTTTGAACACTTAAGTTTATAGAAATCATCTTCTAAGGATGTGCACACTGCTGTGATAAACATGGGTGTGCAAACATCTCTTCAAGATCCTGCTTTGGGTGTACGTTTTGGGCATATTGGCTTCCCTGGTGGCTCAGTGGTAAAGAAATCTACCTGCTGATGCAAGAGACATGAGTTGAACAAAAACCCATTTTATGACATTTTATGCTACTAGCACTGTCTGAGAGTGCCTGCTTCCCATGTCCTAAGGAAGAGGATCCCCACTCTGCACCATCATTTTATCCATCTCCAACATGAACCCTCTGTACTGTGGTGAGGTGGTTTGAATGTGGGCCCTGTGGCCAAACAGCTGGAGTTTAAACCTTTTTAATCACAAAAAAGCTCTGTGATTTTAGGATACTGAACTTGAACTCTTCATACCTCAGTGTCCTTTTCTGTAAACTGGGCATTAGAGGGCTGTTGTGAGGATATATTTAATAAATATGTATAAAACACATGAAGTAGTGTCAGGCACTTGCTAAGTACTCAGTGTGGGTTAGCACTTCTTATCGTTTTAACATTTTTCTTTAAACTGATTCTTTTTTTTTAAACCTAGTTTTATGCTAAGGATGATGTAATGATATCATAAGTCAGATGTGTAGTATTTATATCTTATCCTGAAAGACATCAAATCACATGCATGCATTTACAATGAAAAGAAAGTTTTCCTAGGATACAATTTGAAAAGTACTGTCCTAAGCAGGAGTATTAGCAAAAGTTCTGTGGAGTTCAAGTCTGAGAGGTTATACTGTGTCACACTGATGCTATAATTTTCATTTCTCATACTGGATCCCTACATTACACCTTAAATAGATTTTTAAAAATGGACTAGACCAGGGGTAAACAACCTAAACCCAGAACCAGCTGACTATGTAGCTTTGTAAATAAAGTTTTATTGGAACACTGCCACACTCCTTCATTTATTAGCACATATTACCTGTGGCTACTTTCACAGGACAGCATAGTTGAGCAGTCACAAGAGAGACTATATGGTCTACAAAGCCAAAAATATTTATTATCTGTCCATTCACAGGGGAACTTGTCTGGCCCCTGGTCAAACCAATATTTCTTTCTTTCTGAGACTTTTAAACACGATCGAATAGCATCCAGCTTCTCAACTGCTGTCCTAACCATAACTGCTCTGAAAGTCTGATGTCTGCTCATCAGAAATTCTTATTTTTCTCAAAACTTTGAGACTCCAATATTAATATTTTAAAAAAATCCTCAAAGCCTGTCTTCCTTTTTGCAAAATTTTAAAATTTCATTATTGTGTCCCATGCTGGTGGCACAGTGGATAAGAATCCACCTGCCAACACAGGTGACATGGATTCCATCCTTGGTCCAGGATTAAGCCCACAAGCCACTATTCCTGCAACCTATGAGCTCTAGCAGCTGTGAGTCACAACTACTGAGACCACATGCTGCAGCTGCTGAAACCCATGTGCACAGAGCCTATGCTCCGCAACAAGAGAAGCCATAGCAAAGACAAGCATTTGCACTGCAACTGGAAAAAGCCTGCACACGGCAGCGAAGAACCAGGGCGACCAAAAATAAACAAATAACTAAAAATTCCATTAGTGCCTTTGTTTGTACAAATTTATAAACTGTGGTCCACATCAAAGGCAGAAAATTGTTCTAACTGGAAGTGCAGAAACTGCAGAGGGCTGTGAACATGGCGTCGCTCCAATCACACCACCTCTACTCTGTGCCGTTTCTCAAGAGCCCGGTTAGTCTGGTACCAAACTACCTGTCTTTTCAGAACTACAGACCCAGGAAATCTCCCATGAAGTACACAACATATCTGTGCATTCTTTATGTTTATATTATGTGTGAAAGTTGCAGACTTTGTAGACTTTAACAGTCATTCCCTATGAAACTCAGTATTAACACATTTTGTGAAGCTAAGTGCCAGAATTGCAGTCAGTAGCAAGAATTTCCATGAAATCCTGGTAGGATGCTCCTGAGCTGCCCTTTCTTCCACCTTCCTAAAAGTCGGCTCAGCAACATTTCCTTTCAATGAGTGTGCTGCCAGAGTACCTTTCTTGGTAAAAATTTACGCTTTCCATCATATACTTTTCCTGCTTAAAAACAACTTTCTTGCTTAAAAACAGTGTCCTCTCCCAAATGGGTAAAAAAAATTCTACTTATAAAGCTATTTCCCCCACAACTCTGCCATACTCTGTCCATATTACTGTTTAAGATTTACTTTTTTCATAAAATATACCCTAATTTACATAGATCTCCAATAACACCACTTCTGCAACAAATTCAATCTATGAAAGGTAAAATTGTAATTTGTAAGATGTCTCAAGAGTTGCTGTTTATCCTGCTACATATTTAAAATTCTACTTGCCATCATATCCCTTCCTCTCAACCTGACAACACATGGCAATTCAGATAAGCAAAATCGTTACTTTGCAAAGCAATAAAGTCTGTACAAGGGATATAGTTATAAACAAACTGTAGTCCCTGATGCCAGAATTGATGTGAAATAGGCATGAGATGAATAAATATGGTGAAAGAATAGTATACTTGAGGAATAAAAACAAAAATTCCTAGGAGTAGAAAAAGAAGGGAGGGTCTTAGCAATTTTCATACAGGAGAAAGGGATGTGAGCGAAGGTTTTCAGATTGGGAAGGACTGTAATTGACAAATGGAAGGAAGGATGCTCCACACCCACTGGATCCAGTCAGCCTGGCAAGAAGCAGTTGTTATACTGGATCCCAGGCTTCTGGGCACCCGTCAATTACTTCGTGGTCACAGATCAGATTCATTCACTTCTCTGCCTCAAACTTTCCAACTTTGAACAGTTTTGACAGAACAAATCCAGTGTTCATCTCGAGACCTGCAGTGAAGGGCAAATGGGCCTACCTCTGTCTCTGGTTCAATAGGGCATCATTCTGTATAACTTTGTGGGAGAAAAGTGTCAAGCCTCTTGTTAGACCTGGCACTGAAAGCCTCGCATCACATCAGCAGCATCACATGCTTGGCTAAGTTTTAACCTAACTAACCGAGTTGAGGTCTGTTTGAGAACAGCAACTTTTCCCTAACTCAATCTAACTCCTTATTGAGAAATTGTAATAGGCCTGGCATTCTGGGGCAATCAATCCTTGACCTAATGGCTCTCAGAGCCCAAGAAGGGGAAATGTGTACAGAAAATTCAACTGTGGTCTTTGATGGTAAATGCAATCATCAAAACTGACCACAGTACAGTCACTGCCTTAGGAATCAATGCACTCCACATTCATGAGGTGGATGGTTAGGAAGCGGAGGGCCGTGTCCTCACAAAGGCCAAGGACGTGGAAGAGATCAATACAGAATCACTGAAATGTTGCTCCTGTTGTGCTTGAAACCATCCAGTCTCAGAGCCAAACTTGAAATCAGTGAGCCCAGAACTAGCACAAGCCTCAGACAGCCAAAGTACACTTGGCAGACCCTTCTGAGCAACCTCCTACCTGATGCAGGGATTGGCTCTGTTGAGTCATCAACTCATTAGCAATAAATGTATTAACCTAGACCTGAAATAAACCAACATATACTTAATGACTGAATTAGCAGAAATCTCTGTCAAGAGAATTTCTGCTCCTTCTGTCTCCAGACAGAGCTTCACATGTAGCATAGTACCTACTTCCTTCCATACAAACCCTCTTCCTTGTCTCTGAGTCCAGTTTTTCTTATTCTGATTCAACGCTGCTTTTATCCCTCTTTATTTTGAAACTACACACAGTCGTATGATCTTTCTATTTATACCAAGTAAACACAATTTATTTAAACTTGAATCTAATATGGTTTATTAATTTGATTATGCAACATTTCAAACATCCTTGCTGAAACAGATATACATGTACCAAAAATATAGATCTATTTTAACAAGGTAAATATTTTGCCATGTGTGCATCAGCTCTTTCTCTAAAATATATATTGGCGCGTATATAACCAACAAATGACCTGCAACCCAACCCTCATGCTTCCAATATTTCCCTGTCTTTTTTCTACCCTACACCCTTGGGTTCACCTTTGTTGCTCTCTTAGAACACTGTGAGATTGTTGTGAATCTTTCAATTCAATATTAATTAATCTCATTAATTAATCTACTTGGTGTTCTAGGTTGGAAATTATCCAAAGAAGAACAAAGTTTCAAATGATTTGCTCTATTTTATATTCATTTAAGGACCTACTGCTACTTATTTTTTTTCAAGGCAAAAGAAATATATTAAATGGAATTATTTATACTAGAACTTATGTTTATTTCAAATAATTTCTTTTCTTATCTTTCTCAAATATATTTTGCCAGTACTTTCTTAGAAGAATGATTTTCTCATGCAGAGGGCCTGCATTGGAAGAAAAATTCACTTTATCCCCTTAAAAATCTAAGTTCATTGCCTTACAAATAACAACTTCCATCTTAAATTCATAGAGTGTAACTTTTGAACTAGAGTTCTGATGAGTTTAATATGAAGAATAAACCCCTATCAAATGCAGAGTGTAAAGATTCAGGATATATTATAGTTTTCAAAGGTAGGACTAACTTTAACCACTTGTTACTTATTGGTAACAATGAAAAAATACCTGGGCTTCACCCCATGAGGTTGGTGACTATCAGGGATAAACAGGATGGCCTATAGCCAAAGGGCACTGAAGCAAGGTTCCTAAAGTCTTGTTACAGGAAGCATCACCTGCCCAGGCTAACACATGGGTGGGATGAGCTACATCCTCAAGCAGGGAGCACACTCCCCTCTGATCCGGAAAGCTGGAGGTTAGGTTAAGGTGCAAAATAATTTTCCCCACAGATGGGACTTCGGTCATTCCAGTCTGTCCTTTTCTCACAATCTAAACTGCACTGGAATCACCTGGTCATCTTGTTAAAAGGCAGATTCTACTGGGTGAGGGTTGAAAGTCCATATTTCTATCAAGATCTATCAAGTGATGCTGCTGGTCCATTGGCCACCTGCTGATTAGCAGGACCCATAGCAGTCTAGGTCCTTTCTTTTGTAGAGAAAATGGGAAAGAGAAGACGTGTGAGAAGAGGAAACCAGAGAAATAGAAAAGAAAGCAAAAGATCATGGGGAGAGAGTGAAAGAGAGACAAAAAAAAAACAGGAAATGTGATAATATGGCCCTCCCAACATCTCTCCCTCCTAAGTGCCCCCATCAGGGTGGACATGAAGGTATGGGTGGACATATGGCCCCACCTACCAACCCATGGGTTTCTGTGCTTGGTGCAGCATAGTCTGAGAGCTGTCCTGATCAGACCAGCTCTTTCTCTGGCCACATGCCATGAGATCTGAGATGACTCTTAGCCACAACCACAGAAGTCAGCCTGTTTCCTCCAATTTCTGAGCCAGTGCAGGAAAAATGAATACCAGAAGCCAGTTCACAGAAGGTACAAGGCCGGGCTGATTCTTAGTTACAACCATGCCAGAGACCCAGCTAAATCCTCCCCTTCTCAGTGTCAGTGGATTCCCAAGTACCTAGACTGATTTGAATTGATTCTCTAGACTTTGTAGCAACAAAGAAAGAAGGGAGCATATAGGGGGAAATGGAGAGAGAAGAGAGAAATGAGGAGAAAAATACTTAATGATAGATGAAAAAATAAAGAACAGAAGGATAGGAGAAAAGAGGGAGAACTAGATGATGAGAGCGAAGCCCAAGTAAGATAGAAGAAAAAAAAAACACCCTCAAGGAGGAAAGGTGCCCATGGCTGAGCAGGGACCCAGGGGTCATGGACCAGATGAGCCTCGGCAAAGGGCACCATTGCAGAGGAAGCTATTAGCCGTGGCCGCCTGACAGGAGAGGGTGCGTCAGTCTGGCTTTCATAGAGTCAGCCCACTGTTCCCACCAAATGGAACTGAGAGGGAGAAGAGACAAAGTCAGGGCAGGCTGGTAGCCTGAGAAAGATAACCAGCCAAAGTCTGTGACAGAGCCCCAGGAAGACCTAACAGATGTCCAGGTAGGCGGTGATGGAGCTGGAGCCCTGACATCTACCTGGAATACTGTCAGAGCTTTAGACTGCCCACCCACGGACCTCTCCTGCCCACCAAGCATGCTCACAGATCACAACCTCAGGGCAGGAGAGTGGATAGAGCCCACACCTCTCCCCAACCTGGTCCAGAGGCCCCCATGGAACTCAGAGCTCACATTACCCTATAGATAAGAATTCTGATTCACAAGGACTGCCTCACAAAATTCTTGTCTGAATCCAAGAATCACAGTAGATTGATATGTGTTAGTTGATTTATTCTCAGGGAAAAGTAGAAAATAAACATTACTGGGAATTCCCTGGTGTTCCAGTGGTTAAGAATCTGCCTGCCAATTCAGGGAACAAGGGTTTGATCCCTTCTCTGGGAAGATCCCACATGCCAGGGAGCAACTAAGTTCATGTGTGACACAACTACTGAGCTTGTGAGTTAGAGCTCGCAAGCCACAACTACTGAGTCCACATGCCACCACTTACGAAAGCCATGCTTTGCAAGGAAGACTAGCCCCTGCTCAGAGCAACCAGAGAAAGCCCATGCAGCAATGAAGACCCAGTGCAGCCAAAAATTAATAAATAAAATAATTTAAAAATAAATAAAATAACTTATTTATGAAAATAACATAAACGTCACTGAACTTTGCCAGTGATCTCCGATCTGTTGTATTGCTCACTTCAATGCTCTTCTACGACCCTCAGCATCCTAAGATTCTGGCCATTTCCTGATTTAGTTGGACTGAACTTGCAAACACATCTTCTAAGTCCTATGAATGTTCAGTATCAAGCTTTGTCAAGCCACCTAGTTTCCCAATGGACTGATGTAATCCATGCTTGTTCACATCTTATAGGAAATGAACCCCTTTTTTCTCACCTTTTTTTTCAGTGATACCGCTTCCACTTCATTTCAAATGAGGACATTTACTCTGCACCTCAAAAGAGTGTGTGTCCTGAGAATTAGGGTACCACTTGGCAAGAGATGGCAATAATTTTGCCCTCATTTAAGACACAGTCTTATATTTCATTTAAATAAAATCCTTTTAGAGTGTATTTTACAGTTCTAAGTAATGTAATTTATTTGGTTAGTTTCAAACAGAAATCTAATTTAGCCATGGAAGCAGACACTCGTCAATAAATGTTAATGTGAAACATATCACCAGGTGAAAGGGACTTGATCTGCTGCTGCAAGATCAGGCCACACAGAAAGCATAAGGGAGGTAGGAGACCTCTAGGAGCAAAGACCAGCCCCCAGCTAACAGCATGCAAGGCTGCAGTCCTACACCCACAAGGAAGTACGTGAGCATGTATACAGAAGAGTCAGCAAGGACATTCTAACTGCTACCATCTGAAAGGCCTGCTTGCAAGGCTGGCCCATTCCCAAGACTCATGATAAGGATGGCTCACTGTGCCTAATGTTTTTAAAGTAACTGAAAATATAACTCATACTTATCAAGTAGTAAGACTGCTGTCAATGCCAGTTGTGTACAATGGGCCCAGAGAACAAGGTGAATTCAATTAATCCATGATAATGAATGCTGAAGATGCAAGGATGAGCCCCTTTCCTAAAGGAACTAAAAATGCTAAGACAGGAGAAACACCTACACTAGACCTTCAAGGACCAAGGGCTACAAGCTGGAACAAAGGGCTACAGAGAAGCACAGAGCAGAGAGCTCAAGAAAGGTAACCTGCCAGAAGATAGAGTGCACTCATTCAATAATTCAGCAAACATTGACCAACTTTCTGCTCAGACTCAGGCACCATGAAGTGCTGGGGGCACAGACAGGGTAGGCCAGGTCTCTGTTTAACGCAAGTTCAGGAATGGGAGGCAGGCTACTTCACCAGTCTTTTCTGTGTGATACAAGGCACAGGTCTGAGGGATCCTTCTGTCCTCACCTGTATGGTCTAATATCAACAATGTCACCATTCTTGACCCTACTTCCACAGGGCACTTGATCATTAAACAGACTGATAGAAGGTGATGCTTAGAGGTGGTTCCCCTAGAACCTGATTCATTGAACCATAAGAATTTTCACTTTCTCAATCAAACGGAGTTGAAGATGGCAAAAACATAAACCTTAATTCATACAGCTAAGAATAAGCAGGCACCCTGAAGGCTCAGACAGTAAAGAATCTGCCTCCAATGCAGGAGATGAGGGTTTGATTCCTGGGTCAGGAAGATCCTCTGGAGAAAGGAATGGCTACTCGCTCCAGTATTCTTGCCTGGGAAATCCCACGGACAGAGGAGCCTAGCAGGCTATAGTCCATGGGCTTCAAAGAGTTGCACATGACTGAGAGAATAAGCACAACCATTAGTTACCTAATTTTGAAAAATAATATGCAATTTTGAATAAAGTTTCTCCTTATAAGTAGGTGCTTCATTTAACTTTAACTTATTCTTTAAAAAAGAAACAAACTTTTTATTTCATATTGGAGTATAGCCAATTAGCAATGTTGTCATAGCTTCAGGTGGACAGCAAAGGGACTCAGCCATGGATATACACGTATCCTTTCTCCCCTAAACTGCCCTCCCATCCAGGGTGCCACATAATATTGAGCAAAGTTCCCTCTGCTATACAGTTAAACCTGCTTACTCTTAAATAATACCTTAGACCACCTGATCTGCCTCTTGAGAAATCTGAAAGTAGGTCAGGAAGCAACAGTTAGAACTAGACATGGAACAACAGACTGGTTCCAAATAGGAAAAGGTGTATGTCAAGGCTGTATATTGTCACCCTGATTATTTAACTTACATGCAGAGTACATCATGAGAAATGCTGGGCTGGATGAAGCACAATCTGGAATCAAGATTGCTGGGAGAAATATCAATAACCTCAGATATGCAGATGACACCACCCTAATGGCAGAAAATGAAGAGGAACTAAAATGCCTCTTGATGAAAGTGAAAGAGGAGAGTGAAAAAGTTGGCCTAAAGTTCAACATTCAGAAAACTAAGATCATGGCATCCAGTCCCATCACTTCATGGCAAATAGATGGGGAAACAGTGCCAGACTTCATTTTGGGGGGCTCCAAAATCACTACAAAGGGTGACTGCAGCCATGAAATTAAAAGATGCTTACTCCTTGGAAGGAAAGTTATGACCAACCTAGATAGCATATTCAAAAGCAGAGACATTACTTTGCCAACAAAGGTCCGTCTAGTCAAGGTTATGGTTTTTCCAGTGGTCATGTATGGNCAAAATCACTACAAATGGTGACTGCAGCCATGAAATTAAAAGATGCTTACTCCTTGGAAGGAAAGTTATGACCAACCTAGATAGCATATTCAAAAGCAGAGACATTACTTTGCCAACAAAGGTCCGTCTAGTCAAGGTTATGGTTTTTCCAGTGGTCATGTATGGATGTGAGAGTTGGACTGAGAAGAAAGCTGAGCGCTGAAGAATTGATGCTTTTGGACTGTGATGTTGGAGAAGACTCTTGAGAGTCCCTTGGACTGCAAGGACATCCAACCGGTCCATTCTGTAGGAGATCAGGCCTGGGATTTCTTTGGAAGGAATGATGCTAAAGCTGAAACTCCAGTACTTTGGCCACCTCATGCGAAGAGTTGACTCATTTGAAAAGACTCTGATGCTGGGAGGGATTGGGGGCAGGAGGAGAAGGGGATGACAGAGGATGAGATGGCTGGATGGCATCACTGACTCGATGGACAAGAGTTTGGATGAAGTCCGGGAGTTGGTGATGGACAGGGAGGCCTGGCGTGCTGCAATTCATGACTGAGTGACTGAAGTGAACCGAACTGAATAACTGCTTCCAATCATATACATGGCAACTGCTTGTTTGGAAACTTTGTCAGGCAGCCCTAAAAACACTCACAAATTCCTTCCCATTTTATTCTTTTAATTAGTGTTAGATATTTAGTTCTTGATTCAATTTACATCAACATTTACTGACAAACTTAATAATAAGCGCTCCAGAGACAAAAAAATTAAGTAGACCACTGTCTATTGGGTCTTAACATAACATTAGTGTCTAAGGAAACTCAAACGGGGGCAATTTGTTACCCAACACATATTATCATTTTGTTGCCTATTAACCTTATTGATAATAGGATTTAGCTGACATTTTTCCTCTTACCATGACAATTCAGAAGAAAAAAATTAAGTTACACCACATCCTTAGACTAAGTTAAATGGAAGACACACTGTATATTTTTTTTATTGTGGTAAAATATATATAATGTAACGTTTAGCCCTTTAGACATTTTGAAATGCACAATTCTAGACATTAACATTCACACTGTTGTGCAACCATGGCCACCACCCATTTCCAGAACTTTTCATCTTCTCAAACTGAAACCCTGTCCCCATTAAACACTAACAGTTCATTCCTTGCTCCTTCGAATTCCTAAATTACATTTTTAATCAAAAGGAAAAAAGTAATTTTGTCTCCATTTGACACATCTTCAGGCCACACCCCCCACCCCGCCCAGTGGTTGCCCCATCACTCAATTGCAAACCCTGGGCGGATCTTTACAACACTCTTCTTTGGAAATTTTTCACTTGGAGCAAACTGTGATTTAAAGATATGAAACCCTAACTATGTAGTCGATTACATATATTTTAATTCCAAAAGTTAAGCAAACAAAACTTAATTCTTCTAAAAGGAGCATGAGCATGTGATCAGAATAGAAACTATGTCACTGATGTAAATTAAAGTAGTTATGATTCAAAGAATCCTAACCATATATTGTCTATAAATTACAAGGAGCCACACGGTGCTCAGGGTCCTGTTGCAGAAGGAATTCAACACATGCCTTAAAGAAGTCTTCCACAGAAAGACTCTATGTTACATCAATTTTTAAATATTCTGAGTCTTTTAGAAATTTTGATTTATCAGAGGCCACAGAAAAACATGAATATGCCGTAATTTTAAAAAATGCTCAGGCAATACAAACTACTGTGCCTGATATTAAACAAAAATAAAGTGAGTGGCATGTGATTTATTTAAACCTTAGACTACACCCTGTATAAAGAAATAATGGGAAGACATTCCCCTTACATTGTTTTACATTTTACTTATTTCATAAATTATACATAGACAGTGTATTCTAAAATGTCACCTGTGCCTTACATTCACTGGGAATATTTTTGAGTAATTTAGGAGGCTCTGTTTCTGTATTTGACCTGACAGATGGGCAGCAAAATGTTGTAACTGGCATAGTTCATACTCTGACAGACTGCTTTTCAATAGATGCACATACCCAGATGCTTTCCTCTCGTCGATATTGCTTCCAGTTCCTCCCGCCATCGCTAAACATCAGGAGGTAGCTGGTCACCCAGTCAGAGCTCCCGTATCCTCCCTGGGTGGCCACAGCTGTGACCTCCATTCTCTCTCCAAGGTCAATCTGCAGCCACTGGTATTTATTTGACACAAGAGGAGACCAGCCACCAGCTCCTTTTTGTGGGGAATAGAAAAAAGAAAAATGATAAAGATGGAGAAATTTTGAGATTTTTATTAACCTGAAAGAATAGCATCATAAATAAAATTTATAAAAATCATAGTTTCACATTCTTCCTTATATACTGCCTCATAATTACACACACTTATACAAACAAAAAATCAAAACACAAGTTAAGTGTAAATGAATGAAGCTTATATTAACTGGATTGTCCGTAACCCCTGACTCTTTGTGGTTTGGGGGTCCCACTAAGTGAAAGTGCTTAATATAACAGGTGGACAACAGGCCATCACATCAGTGCTTGGAACTTGTGTCTTTATTGGCTTAATGCGTGACTTGCCCTCTGTTGGCCATAGGGAAAATACCCAGACCATGACAGAACTAGAAAATCTTAATTTTGGATTCTTAACATGAGGAACTACAGTGTTGAGTAGTGGGATAACAAAGATGGTAATGGCATAGCCCTGCACTCAAGGTGCTCACGGACTCATAATAGAGAGAATAACTTGAGAACAATTCAAAGAATAACTTGAAAGGCAACATGGGAGTGGTGAAGATGAAACTAATTTCTGTGCAGGGGAGCGAGGGTTCTGAACCAGCAGGAGATAGGATGAATGAGAATCCAGAGGAGGCTAACGATAAGGAGTTTCTTTCATATTGATGAAAATAGGTGCAGAGTAGAAATTAGTGGGCTTTGTTTTTGCCAGTGCCTGTAAGAAACCAAAGAATTACAGATTTCTGAGAATGTATTGTTGGTTTATTTTGTTCTCCCACTTATTAGAAACATGAGTTTTGAATTTGGATTTAGATATCATAATATGTTTTGTTCATTTAAATTATTATGCAATATAAAATTGGGAACTAGATCTGAAATGAAATCTAGAACTGATATTTTGCTAATTATCCATGTCTAGAAAACAGTGTCACGTAAACAACCCCTAACATGAAAAAAGTAGCTTTAAAAGTTTTTTCCCATTATTCTTACACCTAACTTGAGACTCTCATAATAAAGCCTGATACTGTAGGCAACATTCACTATCTTCTTATTAAGGGCAATTATTAACATCCACATCCTGCTTACTAAAACTGTTATGACTCAGTGCAAATCAGGAGATGTGTGACATGGTTACAGGACAGCACAAAGGGAAATGGAAGTGGGGTACTTACATCAGTGTGTGGAGCCATCACCAGCAAGTGGGCACATCTATCGCTTCACTATGTCCTCTGTTAATTGCACTGCATGTATAACCCTTAGTTAAGTCTGAAGCTTACAGATTCTTTCTGTGACTTCCTCATTTCCTATAGTAAATCTTTGTTCCAATATTATACATTTTCTTCTCACTGTGTCACAAGCACAATATCTTTTCCTTTGATCCAGAATCTTAAATATGCCACATTTTTGGTTGTTCTGTAATACATTTTTTAACTTTCTATGTTGAAATAATTTCAGATTTACAAAAGAGTTGCAAAGATGGGTAGGGAATTCCTGTCTACTTTTTACCTAATGTCTCCTAATGTTAATTTCTGACATCACCATGGCACTTTACTCAAAACTAAGCTATTAACACTGGTACAAGGTTAAAGAAATGATCAACTTTATTTTGATGTCTCCGGTTTTTCTACTAACTCACTTTTCTGTTCCAGGATCCTGTGTTGCATTTAGTCACCATGTCTCCTTAGTGTTCTACAACCTGTGAAAGTTTCTCAGTCTTTCTTTGTCTTTAATTACAGGACTGATCATCACCCAACACCTTCCTGCTACTTCTAGTCATTTGTGCAAAGATCCCAATTAGTATCTGATGAATGAGAAGCCCCTCTGAGTTCTAGCTGAGGGCTAACTAATAGTCCCAAGTAACATTACTTGGCAAATGCCTGTAATTTTGTAACCAAAATAAGTCAAATACTAGGTGTTGGCATTTAGCTGTCATTTTAACTTAGAGGTTCTACTTACAAAATTTTTTATGAATCCTTTTGAATCTCTGGGAAACTAGTAAATGTCCTATATTCTGACTTATATTAGTTAGTATCAGAGAATGTACTGATGATACACTTAAAAAAAACTTCACAATCTTTTTGTGTCATTTTTAATCTCTTTTGAAGTCGGGAAGTAACATTCACATGTTATGAGTACCACACGTACAGAAGCACAACAGACTAAAAAGTATCAGCATGTTTCCAGCATGTTGCCTTGGGACCAGCCTCTCTCACAGATACATCTATATCTCTGTCAACCAGTGCTTAACATCTGCAGGTAATCGACCCTGAACACTTCATATCCCTTACCTATGGTGAGGAGGTGCTACTGGTATGCAAATTAAGCTATTTGATTAAGTAGGTACTCTGCCAAAGTAATGAAACTGCAGAATCCCCTGTGCCGTGGGGCAATTCATTTCAGTTAGATAGCACAGCCACGGGGTAATCCCCAGATACCTGCTGTGTGATGATGTGAGTTACTGTGCTTTTGCTCACTCACATAGTCCACAGAGGTGACTGCCTCTTTTTCTAATGACTGAAAAAAGTGAGAAATACACAAATATAACCTGAACAATGTTAGGGGGCACCGAGCAATCTAACTGACCAGTAGAGCTGAACCACTGTTCTGCAATAAACGAGATAAATGAGAGAAAATGAAGTAGCCAAAACTTCTCACAAGCATGGGATGTGCTAAGGACCCTCCCAGATGCTCCAAGTGTTACTAGACACACACCCTGCTAGTAAGACAGGTGTTACAGTCTCTGCTTTGCAAAGAAGAAATAACCATTTTAGGTTCTGATGAGGGTGTCTTATTAAAGCTTAGCTCTCTTTTCATTCTCTACTCCTTCGAAGAAGATATCTCTGTGATTTGTCAGCTGTCCAGTATTGTTTGTTTATTGACAGCCAGACTGTATTTAATATTGCTATACTGGCAGACATGGACTTCCCAGGTGGTTCAGTGGTGAAGAATCCACCTGCCAATGCAAGAGGCTCAGGTTCAATCCCTGGGTCTGGAAGATCCTCTGGAGAAGGAAATGGCAACCCACCCCAGTATTCTTGCCTGGGAAATCCCATGGACAGAGAAGCCTGGCAGGCTATAGTCCATGGGGTCCCAAATACTTGAACAAGATTCAGGGACTAAAATAGCAAACAATTGGCAGGTATATTGAAAGGTTTGTCTCCACTTATTCCTGTGTGACTGCTTCCCCCACCTTTGGTCAGCTCAGACACAGGCAGTGACTTGTGTCTTTGGAGGAGAGGAAAGGTTAAACAGGAAACTCTCAGCTGGGGCCTTAATTATCCTGGTCACTGACCACAAAGACAATGACCCCTGCTCCTGATGACCATGGGGCATGAAATGTCATAAAGATTGCCAGCTTTGTGCCAAGAGGGAAATTACCCAGAGCTGAAAATAAAAATAATTTCATGCCTTCCTCAACTTTCAACAAGATTCAGAGCAGAGAGATACCCAAGGGACCAATGTCAAATGGGTTAATTTGAAGTGAAGAGACCCACGCATCTCCAGGGCATCTATATGTCAAGTAAGTAAATGGCTAAATTGAAACTGTCACCAAGGAAAGTTTCCCTTCAAGATCTCCATTACCTTGTCTCAAATGGATCTTATCAAGCTCTGTGTGTTTTTTTCCTCACTTAAATGCATCGTAATTCACAGAAGAGGCTTCCCTGGTAACTCAGATGGATCCGGGATTGATCTCTGGGTCATGAAGATTCCCTGGAGAAGGGAATGACTACCCACTTCAGTGTTCTTGCCTGGAGAATTCCACGGATACAGGAGCCTGGTAGGCTATAGTTTTTCCAGTAGTCACGTATGGATGTGAGAACTGGACCATAAAGAAGGCTGAGTGCCAAAGAATTGATGCCTCTGAATTGTGGTGCTGGAGAAGACTCTTGAGAGTCCCTTGGTCTTCAAGGAGATCAAACCAGTCAATCCTAAAAGAAATCAGTCCTGGGTGTTCATTGGAAGGACTGATGCTGAAGCTGAAGCTCCAATACTTTGGACAGCTGATGTGAAAAGCCGACTCACTGGAGAAGACCCTGATGCTGGGAAAGACTGAAGGCAAAAGAAGAAGGCGAAAGCAGAGTGTGAGATGGTTGGATAGCATTACTGATTCAATGGACATGAATCTGAGCAAACTCCAGGTGACAGTGAAGGACAAGAAAGCCTGGTGTACTGCAGTCCATGGGATCATAAAGAGACACAATTTAACAACTGAGCAACAACAGCAAATTCACAGGAGACATATTACTGATTTCAGGTGGGGCTGGGTGAGTAGGGAGAGGATGAGAGAAGCAGGAATGACAGATGTTCCAGGAAAGAGGGGCTGATGGGTGGGCAGGCCCTGAGGATGCTCTCTGACCTGCCTGCTCAGAGATCTCTGGGCTTTAAATACTGATGTTTTTGTCACAACCTCACCTACAGTGCTGAGGAAAATTTAAGCATTTGCTCCAGCTCTGATTTCTTAAGAAGCAGTTTCAACTATCTACATATACCTCCTGAGTATTAAGATGCAGAGAAAACAGAGAAACTTTGCCTCTGGGACCTGTCTAGGTAACCTCTGATTCCCTTTCTGCTGTACTCCCAGCAATCTGCAAGCAGCCTGAGCAGGAGAGAACAGATCGTTTTCCAAAAAGTGCCTCCATAAGGGGGGGAGGGGATGGGTTGGGCGGGGTGAATCACACAGGAGCCTAGTAAAACACATTCCTGTACCAAATGCAAACATACCCTGTAATGGCTTTGTAAGAAGACAATTCAAAATAAAATTAAAAAGTGTATACTGATTAATTTGTGATTTCAGTTAAATTCCAGTAGTATTAAGGGGGAAAAAAACCAGTGTGACTGTTCACCTGTGACTCCCTGAAGTTCTATCTGAAGCATCCCAAGGGACAACTTTCAATGCCTGTGGCATTTAACATTCACTGCTGCAGCTCTTTCTGCATAAAAGAAAGAAATATCCATTGCTACTGTGTGTTTTGTTTTGCTTTTCATATACACTAATGTTAGGTAGGTAGTTAGGCATTAGCAACAAGGGATAGCCTAGCCTAAAGGGATGCAAGCTGATCTCTAAATCTCACCCCAGACATGCCCAGGAAAGCTCACAGATATGCTACAAAAATAACTACACTTTTCCAACTGCTGCACAAGCACTCAAGGCACATAGAGGATACAAATGAACCACAGGGGCTTCTCCAACTCCAGCACACAGTGCCCTTGATGCACGGATGTGTCCTGAAGTGACCTCAGGCAGCCAGGGGCCCATTAAGGGTTCATAAATATTCTATACATATATCCATTTGATTATAACAGACTAAAGTATGGGAAAGTCATGTGCAATAAAGTCGACTGTTATGTAACTTGCAACTGTCAGGCAGCCTTGAGAATACATCTATTTGCATTCTTTTTCCTGACTGGTGGCTGGTACAAGCCCTACCTCGCACAAGGCAGAACCAAGCGAAGATGGGAAGTATTAAAAAGGGAAAGTCAAGAGGGATCGTGGCCACTCTTTCAGGGTCAGGTACTCCCTCCTCTCAGGAGTGTACTATTCATTGTCTAATAACAGATCTATCTGCTTGAGCTGTAACTGAGCTGTAAACCAGTCTGTTGTTTCAAATTCTTGCCACAACAAGACAGGAGCCTGAGATATCCCGCCTGCATGAGCTGTAATTAGTCCATCCTTCCAAATCTTTGTAAACCAACTTGACACTCCTAACCAAGTGTTAGAAAACATATAGTAGAGAGACAATCAGAGTTGAGGTGACTTTTAGCTTCTCAGTTATTTGTTTGAAGTTCTGTACTGACAAGACTATAAGATGATTTGCTAATTTCTCATCTTAGAAATAAAATGATAATTTCCCAGCAAGCCTATAAGCCATGCAAACATGTAGTACTTCATTATGACTAAATAACATGTATGATCAAGCTTATTTGTTCATCTCCTGTGAAGTCTTCATGTTTACCAAAGGTGCAGCTCTGAGATCTGGTCTAATTCTATAAAAGCATCATTGTGCATCTTTCAGAGGGCCCTTGAGTTACTCAGAACAGATATGAGTCTGGATCATTCGTGGGGTCACTCAGAATAGGCAACATTTCCCTCTGATGTGTAGAGAACAGTGGGGAATCCAGGATGTCCAGAAGGCCAGGAGGCCAGGCACTCTACTCCAAGGCCCCCACCACTTTCCATGGACATGCCATTATACTTAAGTCAATGGCTCCTTTTTCAATTAAATACAGTATAGGATCATGTCAGGGAAATAACCATGAGAACTAAATTATCCATCCATACTTGACTGCTCACTCAGCCAGAAGCCTCTGGGAAAAGTTCCATTGATGGTAAAAGTTACATTTTCTTTAGTGATGTTATTTAGCTGAATTCATTACACTTTGTAAGCACACTGTGAAAGCCTTGGATAAAAAGAGTATGTACCGACAACTTGTTATATAAAATAGAGTAGTAAAGTGAGACTGCAGAAAGGATGAGACCTAAGCATCACAAAATGCAAATACAACTGATATAGGAGCATTTTGGGAGCGAGGGGAGTTGGCATTCATCCCCAGTAAAGTATGGAACTATTATCTGTCAGGGCGAAGCCCTCCACTGGATTTCCTTGAAGGAAGCACAACAACAAGGGAGGAATCCACTGCAAAAATCACACTGTAGAGAAAACAGGGAACCCCTGAAATACCATCTTCCAGTCAGCATCTGGTCTAGAAGCTCCTCATTATGTTCAGAGCAAAGGCAGGAGCAGCTGACAAAAGGTTCCACTAAGATATTCCATCAGCCATAGTCACTGGCTATGGTCTTCTTGGACCAGTTTCTATGTCACCAGTTAAACTAGCAATTCAAGGTTGCTCTGTGCTTTAACATGGGACTCTTGTATCTTGAGCGATACCAGATGCCTCATGAACAGTTGCTAATTGAACCTCACCCCTTTGGCAGGATTGAAGATCACCTCAATTGGGATGTCCTTCCTCATGACTCCAAGAAAGAAAAAAGGAATATACCCACAAGAAGCAATGGAATTACATTGTATAAGTAAAGTAGTATGAGGTGGTGGGGCAAAACATATCTTCATAGGGATGCCAATATTAAAAGTGGAGTAAACAATGACATCATGGTGTATTCAGGATGGTGATGGTTTACTCCGTGAACTGTAGCCCACCAGGCTCCTCTGTCCATGGGATTTCGCAGGCAAGAATACTGGAGTGGGTGGCCATTCCCTCCTCCAAGGGACCTTTCTGATCCAGGAATTGAACCTGGGTCTCCTGCATTGCAGGCAGATTCTTTACTGACTAAGCCACTAGCCCTCATTCATCTCCAGAATACATACTGTTAAGTAAACAACTTTCATGAACATTTCTGTATATTACACACAACATAAAAGTGAATTACTTTGGGGGAAAAAAAGAAGCTGAATTTGATAGACAACTATTTTTGAATTTGGATAGTGCTTAGAAGAGCTTCTACATACCTTTGGGGAAGTTGCCAAGTACGTCATAGATAGTATTTACTCTTGGAAAAATACTATGGCAAAATTGTTGCCACCTTGAGATACTTACTGTGCAGATTATAAACACAGACATAACTCTGCAAAGAAAACCCATTGTGTTTTTCACTCCTCTCTCCAGCAAATCCTGTTAGCCAGTGATCACTATCCCCTTATGCCCTAGAGAAGCCAAGGAGGACAAAGACCAACTCAGAAAACAGGAAACAGTACGTGTGGTGTCTCCCTCTTTGCCAGGAAGAAGAGATGGAAGCCCAGAGGATTGTGGGAAAGAGGGGAAATGGAGGAAGGTTAAAAGGTGGCAGGAGAAGTGATTCAGACACCTTGTTCAGGAATGAAGTTCCAGGGGGATGAAGAAAGTGAGAGGCACAAACAAGCAGAAGAGAGGCTTTCTTGGGGCCCATTTGGAATTTGGGGCAATCACCTTGTAGGGGCTGTGCAGTCATTACTGATAGTTTCCAAAAATTTCTGGTTTTTTCCCTTCCAGGCACAGGGAGGACTGCACTTCCATGCCCCCGATGGTTGAGAGGGGCTATGTAACCACCTCTGGCCAACAAGCTGAGTGGTTGAAGTGATAGGACAAAACCATTCAAAGGATTTCCTGCCCCACCCCATCCCCCACATAGTGACCCAGAATTCCCCATAGGCCATCAAAAGGGGGCATAGAAGTTAAATGAGAGTCTGACTGAATCTGAACAGGTTAACTTGACAAAGACAAATGAAATCTGTAATCAAGGTAACTCAGGCTGGAAACCAAATGAGACTCAAGGTCAGGCTTCAGGGAGGCAAAGAGTGACACCAGATAGATTCCTAAAGGGACAGTGATTTATTCCCTGGGAACATGATCTTACCAAAAGGTATATCTGCCACAGGTTTCAGGAATGACTGCCCAGTAACCCCCAGTGTTAAGAGCAGACAAATGTCCTTCAGCAGATAACAAGGAGCTGAGACCCCAACCTGGGGCACCCCGCCCACTGTTCAGCTCTATGAGGGCAGGAGCCCATCTGTAAACCCAAATACTGTCTTGGAAAGAAGTAGGAGCAAAGAAATCTGAGCATCCCTGGAAGATGTTCTTCTGTTCAAAAGAGGCTATGAATTCAGAAGAGACTGAAGATGATTATTATTTTGGGGGTAGTTCTATAATTTGGGCTACATGATAGAAACGACAACACTGTCTCCCTGGAGGTTGTTGATGACACTGAAAACATGCTTGGTTTGTTAAGATTTGTGTCATCTAGTGTCTTAGGCTCTATGGGGATAAACTGAAGACTCTAGATCATGAAAAGGACCATGGAAAAATCAGAAAAGATGAGTTCTGTGCAATTCCACATGACAACTCTATGGCCGAGTCTGCACAAACCCTGGGATTTGATGGTTTCTCCTCCCACATGCTATTAACATGCATTTTATTATTTTATTTATTTATTTGGCCTTGCTCCATGGCATGTGAGATCTTGGTTCCCTGACAGGGACTGAACCTAAGTCCCCTGTATTGGAAGCGTGAGTCAACCGTTGGATCCCAAGGAAGTCCCTACAATCATGCATTTTAGAGGAGCTGTGATTTTAATAAAGTTACATGGTTGTCAGGACAGTGCTGCCCAGGCCTTAGTATGTGGGTGTATTTTACAGAAGCTGTTACACTTGGCTTATTCATTGCACTCAACAACCACAGTGTATCTGCGGGATCACTTGTTTAAATTATAATTACAACAGTAAAAAGTGGTGGCTACAAGAAAAATGTGTATTAGCCTTAATTGGCCTAAAAACTTTTAGAAGCACAAACAGAATGCAAAATCTGACATCCAGAAGCAAAAATTTCCCAGCATATTCATATATCTATAAAAATTTGATTCACAAACTCTTTTATGGCAGTTTGAATTGCTCAGACTAGTATTTGGGAATACTGACCAGTTCTACCAGGCTTCTAGCCTGTGAATAAAAGATAGGAATATTTGAGAACTATGATTCTATGAAAAAATATGAGGGGAAAGTTAATTATTATGAGATTTGCATCAGAAATTTTTGATATAATATTCTGATTTATGTCAGGAATTGACATACTTTTAGACATTTTAAATTATTATTTACTCTTTCCCTTTTCTTTAAACTTTGTTATAACAAAGAGTGAGTTTTCTATCATATCTTATTTGGGATACTGCAGAATCCAAATAATCAGACACTGCAGGTTATAAGAAAATGTTCACTGTCTAATGCCAAGGTCTAAGCACTTTCTCCTAATGTAATCATACATCTTTATTTTCTGCTAAAACCTATTGCATTAACTTGTACTAGTAAATGTACTTCCTCACTTGAAAAATAAGTATCTTAAAACTGAGAATAGTTCTAAAATGCTTAGTCATTCACTGTGTTGGAACTTTAGAAAAAATCTTTCTTGGCTCCACCAAAATATATGTCTACTTTGAGGAAATGGGATCAATGTCTCAGTATGAGAAAGGTGAAGAATTACAAAGAGAAAAGAAAACATCCAGTCATTTCAGCTTGTTTCCATCTACTTTCTGTTGGCAATACACAATATAACAATCTGAAATGTCATTTTTGATCAAGTTAAATTTAAAGCAATCTCATTTGCACTGTCACTGACGAGTGGCTTGCTGCAGTAGAGTGCATGAATTTCAGCATCTGGGCCATAAATAGAGTGGTTCCTCTTTCTGGGAATGATGGTTTATGCAAGCATTTTGGAGAAACAAAAAAGAACATGATACCATGCAGGGCCCTATGGGGCTCCTGAGCACAACTTTCTATGTCCCTCATTTCTTTGATTACAGGAAACAGCCTTCATTCAGCCTCTATGACCTCCTCTGAGTTCCAATGGGCAGATTCATGCAGTTGTTAATTGGGGCAGGAGGGATGTGAGACCAGGAAGAAACAGTCAAGAGCAGCCTTCNATACCATGCAGGGCCCTATGGGGCTCCTGAGCACAACTTTCTATGTCCCTCATTTCTTTGATTACAGGAAACAGCCTTCATTCAGCCTCTATGACCTCCTCTGAGTTCCAATGGGCAGATTCATGCAGTTGTTAATTGGGGCAGGAGGGATGTGAGACCAGGAAGAAACAGTCAAGAGCAGCCTTCGGACAAGGTCCTGTTTCCCCATCAATGGATATACACAAAAATATCTTTGAGCTATATTGCAGATATTGAAGCTGCCTCGAGGTGGGAGAGGTTACCGATGAATGACAGTATGCTGCCCACAAGCTTGGAGACCCCACGCCAGTTGGACCTGAAGGTTGACTCCATTTATCTCACCACAAACCAACAGAAGAGTGTCCATGAGCTGATCACATCCTATTTGAACAATTGCTATAAAAACTCTCATTATCTTTCCAAAGTGTGGACACATGATTTTAAAAGCATTAATCCCACTGTGGCCCTCTTTGCCTGGCAAAGTAATAAAGCTATCTTTACCACTTCACCCTTATGAAAAGGCAAAATGATAGGATACTGAAAGAGGAACTCCCCAGGTCAGTAGGTGCCCAATATGCTANTAACAATAATGTATCCTGCCTGAGGACAGTCTCTGGATTAAACATTCTGGCTAATTCTGTTATCTTAAAATGCAATTTATGGGAGTAAGTCTGGTGAGGTCTTTACAACCTCCAGACATTCTTTGGATTCATTGGAGAGTATATAACTCCATTGCTAACACTAGCAAGCAGGTACTCTTTCTACCCCCTTCTGATGTCTATGTCAGAAGCTTTCTCTATCTCCTTTATACCTTAATAAAACCGTATTACACAAAAGCTCTGAGCCATCAAGCCTCATCTCTGACCCTGGATTGAATTCTTCTCCTCCGGAATCCAAGAATCCCAGTATGTTTGCGTGATTCAACAACAGCCTTTCACTCTGTCTCTTAGATTCAATTCAGCACCAGTATACAGAGAAACTGAGCTATCGGACTCAAACAAAATATGTGTATGCTGCTGTGCTTAGTCATCCAGTTGTGTCCGACTCTTTGGGACCGCAAGGACTATAGCCTGCCAGTCTTCTGTCCATGGGGATTCTCCAGTCAAGAATGATAGGGGAAACACACTGACTGAAACTGCCCACCCTGGCCAGGCACCATAGTAAACATTTGCATAAGTTATTTTACAACAGCAGGTCCTGGTAAGGAACACAGAACTAATAAGCCACCACCAACAGGAAGAGTTTGGGAAAGGTCAAAATATGACACCATGTGTCCAACCACCTCCCAGAATCCTTCTTGCTGGCATCCATCTTGGTGGAACAATGAGTGTGCCACCCTGAAGGACTCTGAGTCAGAATGATTGGCCAAAGACAACCCGAAAACTTATCCCATCACCATAAAACCCGAGGCTGCAAGCCACGTGACAGCAGTTCTCCCGGGTTCCCTTACCCTACTGCTCTCTACCCCGGCGCTCCTTCCCAGTAAAGTCTCTTGCTTTATCAATCAGCACATGTGTCTCTTTGGACAATTTAATTCTGAGTGTTAGACAAGAGCCCACTTTCGGGCTCTGGAAAGAGTCTCCTTTCTGCAACAAGAATGCTGGAGTAGGTTGCTATGCCCTCCTCTAGGGGAATCTTCCCAACCCAGGGATCAAACCCAGGTCTCCTGCATTGCAGGCAGATTCTTTACTATCTGACCCACCAGGGAAGCCCAAGAATACTTGAGTGGGTATTCTCCAGGAGATCTTTCCAATTCAGGAATTGAATCGGGATCTCCTGCATTGTAGGTGGATTCTTTATCAGCTGAGCCACCAGGGAAGCCCAAATGTGTATATACTTCCTTNCCTGCATTGCAGGCAGATTCTTTACTATCTGACCCACCAGGGAAGCCCAAGAATACTTGAGTGGGTATTCTCCAGGAGATCTTTCCAATTCAGGAATTGAATCGGGATCTCCTGCATTGTAGGTGGATTCTTTATCAGCTGAGCCACCAGGGAAGCCCAAATGTGTATATACTTCCTTCTGCTGCTGCTGCTGCTAAGTCGCTTCAGTTGTGTCTGACTCTGTGCGGCCCCATAGACGGCAGCCCACCAGGATCCCCCGTCCCTGGGATACTCCAGGCACGAACACTGGAGTGGGTTGCTATTTCCTTCTCCAGTGCATGAAAGTGAAAAGTGAAAGTGAAGTCGCTCAGTCATGTCTGACTCCTAGTGACCCCATGGACTGCAGCCTACCAGGCTTCTCCTCCATGAGATTTTCCAGGCAAGAGTACTGGAGTGGGTTGCCATTGCCTTCTCCGATACTTCCTTCTAATCAACTTCAATTAGCTTCTGGTCAGAACCACACATTTCACTATAATACCTGTGTTTACAGATCACATGATTAAAGAGAACACAGCGATGCTGGAATCTGAAATGCTACAGAGCCAGTCTGAGGAGTAACAATAATTGTAAAAACAAAAGGCTATTTTTATATGCAAGATAGAGAATGAAAGTCCAGCATGGTTTACCCTGATGGTCTTTGGTTTGGGTTCTCTTTTTTTAACTCTCGTCTGGAAAAACTTGGATAAACTGGATAAAGTTTCCTTAGGAGATTTTTTAAATGAAAAAAACAAAGTCATATTACAACATTCTTATTTAGAATATACAGATTTCAGCAATCTTATTTTTATGAGAAATATTTGGTAACATAATTCTAGGGAATATCAACTTAATATTAATGGAAACAAAAGCAGCCAATATGATTAGACTCTCTGCTTGGGTTCTGCCTGTCCCTGGAAACACGTGGATCTACCCTGACTTCTCTGCTCATCCCTCTCAATATCCTTCACAGACCTTTTTTTCTATTTGCTGTAAAGTCTTCTCTAAGAAATAGTTTACTCCTTTTCATAAATTAATAGAAAACACAATAAATACATAAATAAAATGTAAAAGCAAAAAATATATAAAATGAAAAACATTAAATGTGCAATAAATTCTAATAAATAAGTATTGTTATGTGTTGAATCATTGATGTACTTTAAAATCATCAGATACCTTCCATTTTTAATTTTTTGACTTTGGTTCATACAGGGAGTCAAATTTATAGATAGATGCACACTCACACACTCAAATGTTATACATAGATTATTCTCTTATCACCTTTATATATCAGGTAGATGAAGTGATGGGCTATTACATATAAAGCTCTTGGTGGAAGCTGTAATATTGGAGGCATTTCTAATTCTACTGAACATTCTAGAAGTTCAGTGATTTCTGGGCAAAATAAGAAACTAGGAATGTAAGACAGGCCACCTTCTTTAAAACCTGTGAATTTCATAACACAGACCAAGGGAATTTTAACCATATATCAGGGAGTCCAACATGATTTTCATTGCTAGATGATACACAAAATATTTTTCTAAAGCTAACACTACTATATATGAAGAAGAATCATCATCATTATGCTCATTCTGCTCATCCACATTTTATACTATCCATATTTTACCTCATGGTAATCTCAAGTCAACTAATATGTTCTCTAGCATTCACCAAGGCAAAGGAAATGCCAAAAAAAAAGACTCCAAGATGCTTGACTTTTAACAGAAAACACACATAAATAATCCTTTAGAAGGAATATTGATAAATTGTGCTATCTAAATCATGCTTTAGAAATGGGTCTGAAATCAGGTGGTAGCATCTAGAAATATTTAGTGAAATCTACACTACATGCAATCAGAATAGCAGCAACCATTAAAAAAAAAAAAAAACCTCATTAGCTGATTGCCACTCTCTTTAATTAATTTAAATTTACAAAGAGAGTAGTTTAAATATAGAAGATAAGCTTTGTACTTAGCATTTTATAATGATGGCTTATCATACTCTGAGTTATTAATTTTCTAATTAAATATAATAGAAATAAGTTCATCTTAAACTTCAGGATTTTCCCTTCTAATGTTTATAAACTTTCCAGCGCTACCATACTGACAGTAGTAGAGTCCTGAATCATAAAACACATTCGACATATGCAAATTTGAAACACAACTCACAAGCCCTTTGGGCTTCTTTAAACTAATTAAATATGGCTTATTTAGGTTTTACAATTTTAGGGCAACCACTGGAAAGTTTATATGATAAGCTGATATTAGAGTAACCATCAGACCAAAAATGGGTAATTTGATAATTTAATTGATCTCATTGAAATCTAGATTATGGATGATGCTTTGAGGAGTAAATATCTGCCCCAAAAAAATGCATTTTCCTGGGCAAAGATCATGAAGGTGGGCAATTAACGGACATGCCTTTCCACCATGAGTTCAATGAATTTCTTCACCTGTTTTCTTACTTTTCCCTGCCCATTTATTGGTCACTTACTAGGTTTTGGAATTTGATTCTTAAGGACACAGTAAATTCAAGCGAGACTTAAACGCTAGTCTTAGAAAATGTCAAAGAGGGAGAAACACAGTCAATTTCCTAGTAGTATCTCCAGAGTTTACAGCAGTGCTTTTACACGAGACAGTTAATTTTAACTTTTACTTTCTGAATAAATCTTTCATTAAAAAAATCTATCTCTTAAAAAACATATCAAAACATTTGAGCTTTGCATGTATGTATTCACATATTTAAACCACTGAATTAATATTTGTGCCACAGAAAAAGTAATTTACTCAACAACATTCAAGTAACAAAAGTGAATGAGTATCTTTCCAAAAAAGAAGTCACTAACTCCTTTCCCACTAATAGGAAGGGGATCTTTATTTTCAGTAGCAGTCTTCACCTGGTCTCCTCAGGCCAAGTCCTGGGATGAAGTCATTTTCCCATCATATCCTTTTCACATCTCACAGACATATGCAGTGGCCTATTCAGTTTTCCCCAGTGGCTGTGACCCTGGCTCTTCATGTGTTGTTTTAGTTATTCCTGACCAGCACACTTGCTTAGTCACCCTTCTATAACCTGTTCTAAAACTAAAAAGGTAGATGAACAAGCAAACAGTTTCAGACTCACCATCCCTGCGATTAAGACTTGCAAAGCCAGGGCCATGGCTACTAGACAGCTCTGAGGAACTGGTGAAGGAAGCCCGGGGCAAGGAGGACGCCAGAGGAGCATCACAGTTATCTGGGGGAGAAAACACCACATTCTGGTTAACACACTGATTGATGCTATTCTGTGTTCTCTTCCTGTCTTCTTCCTTCCTTTTTACTTTCATTTCCTTCTCTTTCCCCTCCCACTCTCCATCTTCTTCATCCTTAATTTCCTTTCCTTTAATCAACAGGCTAGGAAAGCATTAGACCCTATAGCAAACATTAGTCTTGATCAGAGACTTATTAGTAACTGTTTAACATTGGGCTGAGTGGTAGCATTTGTCACTTCCCCATGGTGTATATTGTTCCTCATGCCAAGCAAGAGCCTTGGGTTCAATCTCTCAGTCAGGAAGATCCCCTGGAGGAGGAAATGGCAACCCACTGCAGTATTCTGACCTGGCAAATCCCATGGAAGGAGGAGTTACAATCCATGGAGTCATTAAAGAATTAGATACGACTGAGCAACTAGACAACAAAAACACTGGTGTAAATACTTATACTGTAGTCACTTCAAGGCTATCAATGTGATGTCACTAATCATGAAGTTGGAAAGAGAATGTATGTATTACATCATTATATAGTATTTTCACCATGCAGATTCAAGGTATGTAAATAACCTCAAGAGATTATATAACAGTAAGATGCCATAAAATAAAGTAGCAAACACCTTCTTCCAACAACACAAGAGAAGACACTACACATGGACAAAACCAGATGGTCAACACTGAAATCAGATTGATTATACTCTTTGCAGCCAAAGATGGAGAAGCTCTATACAGTTAGCAAAAACATCAGTTAGCTGACTGTGGCTCAGATCATGAACCCCTTATCGCCAAATTCAGACTCAAATTGAAGAAAGTAGGGAAAACCACTAGACCATTCAGATATGACCTAAACCAAATCCCTTATGATTATACAGTGGAATTGAGAAATAGGCTTAAGGGACTAGATCTGATAGACAGAGTGCATAATGAACTATGGATGGAGGTTCATGACACTGTACAGGAGACAGGGATGGAGACGATCCCCAAGAAAAACAAATGCAAAAAAGCAAAATGGCTGTCTAAGGAAGCTTTACAAATAGCTGTGAAGAGAAGCCAAAAGCAAAGGAGAAAAGGAAAGATATACCCATTTGAATGCAGAGTTTCAAAGAATAGCAAGGAGAGAGAAGAAAGCCTTCCTCAGCGATCAATGCAAAGAAATAGAAGAAAGCAACAGAATGGGAAAAACAAGAGATCTTTTCAAGAAAAGTAGAGATACCAAGGGAACATTTCAGGCAAAGATGGGGTCAATAAAGCACAGAAATGGTATGGACCTACCAAAAGCAGATGATATTAAGAAGAGGTGGCAAGACTACACAGAAGAACTGTATAAAAAAGATCTTCATGACCTAGATAATCACGATGGTGTGATCATTCACCTAGAGCCAGACATCCTGGAATGTGAAGTCAANTTTTTGCTTTGGCTCCATCCCCTCATTCTTTCTGGAGTTATTTCTCCACTGATCTCCAGTAGCATATTGGTCACCTACCAATCCGGGTTAGGTCAGGTGGTTAGGGTTATTTACTTGGCAGGGTAACTGTATCAGTCAGGATATATTCACAACAACAGAAAACACCCCTGGAATTTCAACAGAGAGAGTTTAATATAAGGAATTGGTTAAGTAGTTTTGGCCACCTGATGTGAAGAACTGACTCATTGGAAAAGACCCTGATGCTGGGAAAGATTGAAGGCAGGGAAAAAGCGGACAACAAAGGATGAGATGGTTGGATGGCATCACCAACTTGATGGATATGAGTTTGAGCAAGCTCCGGGAGTTTGTGATGGACAGGGAAGCCTGATGTGCTGCAGTCCATGGGGTCACAAAGAGTCAGACACAACTGAGTGACTGAACTAAACTGAAGTAGTTTTAGAGAACTGAAAAGGAAAAAAAAGGGGATACTGAGCTAACCCATAGCTAGGAACTATATGATGAAGCTGTCACTCCCGGGACTGTAGAGACAAAAGGAACTAGAAGGAGAGTACCCTGAGACCTCTGAGACAGCGCCTGAGGCTGACAATTGATGATATCTTTGATTAGGCATGAGGAGGCTGGTTCTAGGAGTATCCCCCTACCCAAAGGTCAATACTATACTTGTTAACCACTGGTCAGAGAAGACTGTAGCCTTTCTCCCTCCTCTGCCTTGCAGAATCAAACAGAAAGTCAGCTGGCAAAGTAGAAATATAGTTCTCATAGTCCCAACGCTAGCATCACAAAGCAGAGTATTAAAGTGTGGGTTTGGACTGAGAGATGATGGTGTAGTAACTGGAACAGCTCATCACTTTGCCTACTCAATATCCGTGCCCAACTTTCTACATCTATTTCAATTTCCAGTACAGCAATAACGAACTTCAACCTTTCTTTAACAAAATACAACTGTCCTTTATAGAAACAGGTACTCTCACCTTTTCCACAAAAAAGAAAAGATCGCAAATGTTATTTTAGTGATCTTTGGGTGATGTCAGTTACTCCTCAGCTTTAGTTATTAGAGTCCCTCTTGAATATCCTGTAAGCTAAAGATGAAACCGTAAAGTTAACCACTGCCATTAATTCTTACAGTGCCAAGGAAGAAAAAGTTTGTATATACATGAATACATAAGCACACAGATTTATAGAAATACATTTAGGGACTGGTCCCCTCTTCTCTCTGGTCACGAACCTATAGTCGATACTTGTAACTTCCTTCTTCCCCTACTCCTTCCATATTTCCTTTGCTCTGAGCCAGCAGCTATACCAGGTGGTGTGATCCAAAGCTTCATTCCTGAAGACTCTGAATCTTCAGTGATCCCCTCTTGTCTTGGTTGCTGTAGTTTCCCACTAACTTTTGCAGTGAGAACCCAGAGGAGAAAATGAAGGTAGGTGACACAGAGGAGATGGACTCCGCTGACGTGGCAGCCGGTGACGTGGGTGGGGGTAGAGAACAGAAACCTAGACATGCACTAAAGATTTACACAGATGTGACCCAGTTCTGGTTTGAGTTTGAATGGAGTGAGATCTGGGCTTTACGTACGCTTATCAACTGCCCTGGTTTGCTCCAGACTGAGGGATTGCCCGGAACTTGAGACTTCCTGTGTTAAAACAGGGAAAGTCCCTGGAAAACTGGAATGAACTCATCACCCCAGCCTATTATGAACTTGGCATGAGCACCGAGTCACCTTCTGGGAACAAGCAGCCAAGATGGGTGAGCTGGCCCAGTAAGGAAGCATTAAGTGGTGCAGGGGAGTGGTGATTCTTAAGACTCCATGGCCGCTGTCATTCAGACCCATCCCCAACCCTTGGAACCCATGAATCCAGTGTGAGTTCTAGGGAAAGAAGAGGTCGGGGGTAAAACCTATGACACCCCCTGCTCAGCAGAGTGTGACCCAGAGGGGACAGAGTCTTTCTCACCACAGACCACCCACAGTTTCAGAAACTGAAGGCTCCAGCGCATAAATGGCAACCCGCTGCAGTGTTCTTGCCTGGAGAATCCCAGGGACGGGGGAGCCTGGTGGGCTCCTGTCTATGGGGTCGCACAGAGTCGGACACGACTGAAGCGACTTAGCAGCAGCAGCAGCAGCGCATTAATGACCAGTTGAAGATAGGCTGGAAGGTTACCAAGGGTTGGGAGGAGGAACTTGGTAACACGGACTGGCACATGCAAGGAGGGCAGAATAACATTTATGCAGGCTGGGCATAACTCAGTGAAATTTGTATAATTACAGCAAAGCATTACAGGAGCAGGCCAGGAAGTGGGGAGGCCAGAGGGAACTCGGCAAGTTAGGCTTTTCTTGAAACAACTCCCGCTGGCAGAAAAGAATTAGGTTACTTTCTTTGTAATATTGCGCCATCTAGTGTTAATTTTTATGTACTCCTTTGTCCTAGTTCGGTTGCTAGGTCGTGTTAGACTCTTTGAGACCTCATGGACTGCAGCATGCCAGGCTTCCCTGTCTAGTTAGATGCTTAAAAAGAAGCAGATGAATTAAGAGTCTGAGGACAGTTTCCAAAGTCATCAGTCATGTGTTCTTTTGTTAATTTGACAAATATTGATTGAATAATTTTGATAGGCCAATTATTTTTCTAGGCATTGAGTGTACATGTGTGGACAAAAACCCTGAACTCAGGGATGCTTACAATCTTGTGGGGATGATAAATAAGATAAATAAATAAAGTATATAGTATGCTATATGGCTATGAATTTTGAGAAGAAATAAATTAAAGGAAGAAAGAATTAAGTTTAAAATTTTAGAGAAAGGGACTCTATAAATTTAGACCAGGTGGTTAGGGAGGCCTCACTGAGAAGCTGAATAAAACACAGGGATAGTGAGGAACCTTACCTGCCTCCTGAGAAACCAGTATGTGGGTCAAGAAGCAACAGTTAGAACTGAACAGGGATCAACTGACTCATTCTAAATTAGAAAAGGAGGATAACAAGGCTGCATGCTGTCATCCTGCTGGTTTAACTTGAGTGGAGTAAATCATGCAAAACGTGGGGCTGGGTGAATCATAAGCTGGAATCAAGATTGACAGGAGAAATATCAACAACGTCAGATAAGCAGATGATTTCACCCTAATGGCTGAAAGTGAAGAGGAGCTAAAGAGCCTCTTGATGAAGGTGAAAGAGGAGAGTGAAAAATCTGGCTTGAAATTTAACATTAAAACAACTAAGCTGATTCGTGTTGATGTCTGACAGAAAACAACAAAATTCTGTAAAGCAATCATCCTTCGATTAAAAAATTAAATTAAAAAACTAAGATCATGGCATCCAGTTCCACCATTTCATGAAAATAAAGGGGCACTTGCTCCTTGGAAGGAAAGCTATGACAAATCTTGACAGCATATTAAAAAGCAGAGACATCACTTTGCCAACAAAGGTCCATATAGTTGATGCTATAGTTTCTCCAGTAGTCATGTATGGATGTGAAAGTTGGTCCATAAAGAAGGCTGAGAGACGGAGAACTGATACTTTTGAATTGTGGTACTGGAAAAGACTTTTGAGAGTTCCTTGGACTGCAAGGAGATCAAACCAGCCAATTCTAAAAGAAATCAACCCTGAATATTCATTAGAAGGACTGATGCTGAAGCTCCAATACTTTGGCCTCCTGATGCAAAGAGCTGACTCACTGGAAAAGACCCTGATGCTGGGAAAGATTGAGGGCAGGAGGAGAAGGGAACAATAGAGGATGAGGTGGTTGGGTGGCATCATTGACTCAATGGACATGAGTTTGAGCAAACTTTAAGAGATAGTGAAGGACAAGGAAGCCTGGCATGCTGCAGTCTATGGGGTCACAAAGAGTTGGACATGACTGAGCGAATGAACAACAATGAACAAACTTCAGAAAGTGGGTATAGAGGAAACATATCTCAGCATAATAAAAGCCACTTATGGCATACTCAGGGATAACATCATACTCAGTGCTGGAAAGCTGAAAGCATTTCCTCTAAGATCAGGAATAAGACAAGGATGCCCACTTTCTTTCTTTTTTTTTTTTTGATTTTAATTTTTATTTTTTTTTCATCTCAGGTGTACATGAGTTCCCAATCTTGAAACCCCCCCCCCACCTCCCACTCCACATCAACTCTCTGGATCATCCCCGTGCACCAAGGGATGCCCACTTTCACCACTTTTGTTCAACACAGTTTCAGAAATTCTGGACACAGTAATCAGGGAAAAAAGATAAAAGATTTTCAAGTTGGAAAAGAAGAAGTAAAGCTGCACTGTTTATAGATGCCCTGATGCTCTATTATACATAGAAAGCCCCCAAACCCCAAAACCCTACCAGAGAACTGTTGGAGCTCATCAGTGAATTTGGTAGAGTTGCTAGGTACAAAATTTTAATATACAAAAGTCTTGTGTATATACGTTTACATATTTACTATCAGAAAGAGAAATTAAAGAAACAATTTTGCTTACCATCACATCAAAATTAATAAAGCGAAAAATGAAAGTGATAGCCGCCCAGTCATATCCAACTGTTTATGACCCCATGGACTGTAGCCTACAGGTCCCTCTGTCCATGGAGTTCTCCAGGTAAGAATACTGGAATGGGTTGCCATTCCCTTCTCCATCAGAAATAATAAAATGCCTGTGAATAAATCTATCTAAGGAGACAAAAACCTGTACTCTGAAAACTGTAAGATGCTGATGAAAAAAATTGAAGATGACACAAACAGAAAGATAAACTGTATTCTTGGATTGGAAGACTGAATATTGTTAAAATAACCATAGTCCCCCAAGGGCATCTACACATTCAATGCAATCCCTATCAAATTACCAATGGCATTTTTCACAGAACGAGAACAAAAATTCAAAATGTATGGAAACACAAAAGACTCCAAATAGCTAGAACAATCTTCAGAAAGAAGAACAGAGCTCAAGAATCACACTCCCTGACTTTAGGCTATACTGAAAAGCTACAGTTATCAATACTCTATGGTTCTGGCACAAAAACAGACAAGAGAGTCCCTTGGACTGCAAGGAGGTCCAACCAGTCCATTCTGAAGGAGATCAGCCCTGGAATTTCTTTGGAAGGAATGATGCTGAAGCTGAAACTCCAGTACTTTGGCCACCTCATGCAAAGAGTTGACTCATTGGAAAAGACTCTGATGCTGGGCAGGATTGGGGGCAGGAGGAGAAGGGGACGACAGAGGATGAGATGGCTGGATGGCATCACTGACTCGATGGGTGTGAGTCTGAGTGAACTCCAGGAGTTGGTGATGGACAGGGAGGCCTGATGTGCTGCAATTCATGGGGTCGCAAAGAGTCGGACATGACTGAGCAACTGAAATTAACTGAACTGAACTGAGATCAATAGAAAAGGGTAGAGAGCTCAGAAATAAAGCCACACACTTATGGTCAATTAATCTATGACAAAGAAGGCAAGAATATACAATGGGAAAAAGACAGTCTCTTCAATAAGTGATGCGGGGAAAACTGGACAGCTGTATGTAAAAGAATGAAATTAGAACTTCTCTAAAACCATATACAAAAATAAAATAAAAATGGATTGAAGATCGAAATGTAATACCAGATACTATAAAACTCCTAAAGGAAAATATACTATATATGTCCAAATATACACTCTTTGACACAAAGTGCAGCAATATATTTTTGGATGAATCTCCTAGAGTAATGGAAATAAAAACAAAAATAAACAAATGAGACCTAATTAAACTTAAAGTTTTTACACAGTAAAGGAAACCGCAAACCACAAAAAACAACCTTAGGATTGGGAGAAACTATTTGCAAATACTGTTACTGACCAGTGATTAATTTCCAGAATATACAAACAGTTCACATAGCTTAAGAGAGATGGTATGGGGAGGGAGGTGGGAGGGGGTTCACGATGGGGAACACATGTACACCCGTGGCAGATTCATGGTGATGTATGGCAAAACCAATACAATATTTTAAAGTAATTAGACTCCTATTAAAATAAATTTATATTTTAAAATTTTTAAAAAGAGAAAACAAACAACTTAACCAGAAAATAGGCAAAAGACCTAAACAGCCATTTCTCCAAAGAAGATACACAGATGAACAACACACATATAACAGCAGGCTCGACATTCAGCTCAGTTCGGTTTAGTCACTCAGTCGTGTCCAACTCGTGACCCCATGAACTGCAGCACACCAGGTCACCCTGTCCTTCGCCAACTCCCAGAGCTTGCTCAAACTCATGTCCATCGAGTCAGTGATACCATCCAGCCATCTCATCCTCTATCATCCCCTTCTCCTCCTGCCCCCAATCCCTCCCAGCATCAGGGTCTTTTCAAATGAGTCAGCTCTTCGCATCAGGTGGTCGAAGTATCGGAGTTGCGGCTTCAACATCAGTCCTTCCAATGAATACCCAGGACTGATCTCCTTTAGGAGATCATCCTTTAGGATGGCCTGGTTGGATCTCCTTGCAGTCCATGGGACTCTTAAGAGTCTTTTCCAACACCACAGTAGAGAAGCATCAATTCTTCTGTGCTCAGCTTTNGTCGAAGTATCGGAGTTGCGGCTTCAACATCAGTCCTTCCAATGAATACCCAGGACTGATCTCCTTTAGGAGATCATCCTTTAGGATGGCCTGGTTGGATCTCCTTGCAGTCCATGGGACTCTTAAGAGTCTTTTCCAACACCACAGTAGAGAAGCATCAATTCTTCTGTGCTCAGCTTTCTTTATGGTCCAACTCACATCCATACATGACAACTGGAAAAGCCATAGCCTTAACTAGATGGACCTTTTTTGACAAAGTAATGTCTCTGCTTTTTAATATGCTATCTAGGTGGGTCATAACTTTCCTTCCAAAGAGTAAGTATCTTTTAATTTCATGGCTGAAGTCACCATCTGCAGTGATTTTGGAGCCCCCAAAAAATAAACTCTGACACTGTTTCCACTGTTTCCCTGTCTATTTCCCATGAAGTGATGGGACCAGATGCCNCTTTAGGATGGACTGGTTGGATCTCCTTGCAGTCCAAGGGACTCTCAAGAATTTTCTCCAACACCGCAATTCAAAAGCATTAATTCTTCGGTGCTTAGCTTTCTTTATAGTCCAGCTCTCTCATCCATACGTGATCACTGGAAAAACCAAAGCCTTGACTAGACGGACCTTTGTTGGCAAAGTAATATCTCTGCTTTTTAATATGCTGTCTAGGTTGGTCATAACTTTTCTTCCAAGGAGTAAGTGTTTTTTAATTTCATGGCTGCAGTCACCATCTGCAGTGATTTTGGAGCCCAGAAAAATAAAGTCTGACTGTTTCCACTGTTTCCTCATCTATTTCCCATGAAGTGATGGGACCGGATGCCATGATCTTCATTTTCTGAATGTTGAGCTTTAAGCCAACTTTTTCACTCTCCTCTTTCACTTTCATCAAGAGGCCCTTTAGTTCTTCTTCACTTTCTGCCATAAGGGTGGTGTCATCTGCATATCTGAGGTTATTGATATTTCTCCCAGCAATCTTGATTCCAGCTTGTGCTTTGTGCTTCTTCCAGCCCAGCATTTCTCATGATGTACTCTGTGTATAAGTTAAATAAGCAGGGTGACAATATACAGCCTGATGTACTCCTTTTCCTATTTGGAACCAGTCTGTTGTTCCATGTCCAGTTCTAACTGTTGCTTCCTGACCTGCATACAGATTTCTCAATAGGCAGGTCACGTGGTCTGGTAGTTATTCTTTAATGTCTTTCAGTACAATTTTTATCATAATCTCCATAAATGTCTTGTAAATTCTGTAAGATTCATTCTTAGGTATTTTATACATTTTGTTACCATTTGCTATTCTATTTAATTTATTTTCTAACTATGAATGAGTTTAGAAATATAATCAGCTTTTGTATAAGGAACTATGAAGCCAGCCCATGACTTTCAGAATTTCTACCTATATAACATCGGAAATGATAACAGTTCCTTTTTTCCTGCCAATTTTGTGCTTTTATTTTTTAAGTTTTCTTTCATGTCCTAATAGGACTTTTAGTGCAGTGTTCAATAGAAACAGTGGTTAAGATGTTCTTTCTGACTTTCAAGGGAGTACTTTTAATATTTTCCCATTGAGGAGTATTGTGCTGGAGCCAATTTTAGGCAGCTATCAAAACCTAATCATTAATTTTCAGTGAATTTTGTATGAAAATACAATCATTATAAAATTAAATTACTTATTAATTAATTAAATTAGATAATAAAGTAAATCATATAAAAACAAAGTAATGCATTCTGAAATTTTGACGCTTCTTACTTTATTTTATGGCATCTTCAGTTCAGTTCAGTTCAGTCACTCAGTCATGTCCAACTCTTTGTGACCCCATGGACTGCAGTATGCTAGGCCACCCTGTCCATCAACAACTCCTGGAGCCTACTCAAACTCATGTCCATTGAGTCAGTGATGCCATCCAACAATCTCATCCCCAGTCATCCCTTTCTCATCCTGCCTTCAATCTTTCCCAACATCAGGGTCTTTTCAAATGAGTCAGTTCTTCCCATCAGGTGGCCAAAGTACTGGAGTTTCAGCGTCAGCATCAGTCCTTACAATGAACACCAAGGACTGATTTCCTTTAGGATGGACTGGTTGGATCTCCTGGCAGTCCAAGGGAATCTCAAGAGTCTTCTCCAACACCACAGTTCAAAAGCATCAATTCTTTGACAGTCAGCTTTCTTTATGGCAGCCCACTCCAGTACTCTTGCCTGGAGAATCCCATGGAGGGAGGAGCCTTGGGTCGCCAAGAGTTGGACAAGACTGAGCGACTTCATTTCACTTCATTTTCTTTATAGTCCAGCTCTCACATCCATATATGATTACTGGAAAAACCGTAGCCTTGACTAGACAGACTTTTGTTGGCAAAGTAATGTCTCTNTTTGGCCACCCCATGCGAAGAGTTGACTCATTTGAAAAGACTCTGATGCTGGGAGGGATTGGGGGCAGGAGGAGAAGGGGAAGACAGAGGATGAGATGGCTGGATGGCATCACTGACTCGATGGACATGAGTTTGAGTGAACTCCAGGAGTTGGTGATGGACAGGGAGGGCTGGCGTGCTGCAATTCACAGGGTCACAAAAAGTCGGACATGACTGAGCGACTGAACTGAACTGAACATAAGCTCAGACTACAATGATCGCAAAGAGGAAGACAGTATTTCTAAGGGATCAGTTTTCCCTAGTTTGAACTGAAGATTCATTAGAGGTTCAATCAAAAGCCCAGGAGGGTTTTTCATAGAACTTGAAACACTGAACCACACAGTTCAAGGATTCTTAAGAACATGCAGTACAGATATGATTTAGCAGGGTTGTTAAGATGAAAAGAAAACATTACATCTTAATTTTCACTAACCTCTAGCTAAATTCTAGCATATTCTTCAATCACAAATGTAGACAAAAGAGACTGTTCAGTAGTGCTATGCATTTGTTACATAAGTTACAGATACCTAGAAATATTGTTTATGGTCCTCCTTACTTCAAAATAACAATATTTATTAACATTACCACTAGATCTTGTTATTTAATGCTCTAATAATTAAGAAGACATAATTTCTAATATATTGATATTAACATCTGAATGTAACTATTTACTTTGTAACCAGATGTATACATTTTATGCATTTACAAGCATTGTTCTGAAAAGCCGTCACAGCTTCAGCAAAGTGCCAGAAGGATCCATGGCATAAAGAAGAGTAAAGAATCTCCCACAGTGAGTGTGTGCATTATAGGTACAAAGCTGTTAAGATATTACTGGGACGTTATCATTACTGGGACATTTTTCAGAAAATTCCAGAAGATGGGGATCATCCACAATCCATAGTCAGCTGTTCTAACTCAAATGTTAACACAACACTTTCTAAGAGGTGACAGCCTGTTGAGGAGATGGAGCCTGCATCATTTCCTCCTTTAAATAAAGGGGTTCCTGGGATCTAAGTAACCTCCTCAAAGTCACAAAGCTGTTTGAGGGTAAGTGAAGATTATTTCCATCAACTGCTTAACTTGGCAAGCCTGATCCTTTCCCAGCTTCCACCTCACCCCAGCACAGCTTTCTTTCTAAGTCTGCCAGATGCTCCCCACTTAGGCAATTTTTCTCATCTCACCATTTTGGGATCTCTCCTTACTGAATTGTAAACTTAACGAGGACCAAGTGTGGATTCTGGAGCCAGATGGGGTGTGGGTTTGGCGTTTACCAAGCTGCCTACTATTGGGATGTTAGTGGCCTTCCCTAAGCTTCAGTTATATCATCTGTACAATGAGGATGTTACACAACTGAATCATACAACTGGACAAAAGGAAATCATACAGCTAGAGAGTTTCTATGAGGACTAAAGTATTTGTTTTTATTACTTTCATCATGGTAACACAAGTCTTCAAATAAACTTCTTCAAAACAGTTTATAAGCATATTTTCTCCATAGAGAGATATATAAGGCAGCATTCAGAGTTCCAAGTCATATTTTCATTTTTTATTATTGCTTCAAAAGAAACCATATGAATCTCAGTCTTTTTTAAAAAGAGTGAGATGTTATCACTTTCGTGATACAATATTTGTTTTTGAGAAACAATTTTAAAAGTAATAGCTTTGTTTACAACCCTACTTGTTCCAATTCAATTTCACACAGTCAAATCTGAGAATGCTGCTGCTACTGCTAAGTC
>SJYA01001221.1:260651-290119 GCA_006410615.1 Neotragus moschatus | reverse complement strand
TGTTATTTCTAAAAGGTCTTGTAGGTCTTCATAGAATTGTTCAACTTTAGCTTCTTCAGTGTTACTGGTTGGGGCATAGACTTGGATTACTGTGATATTGAATGATTTGCCTTGGAAACGAAGAGAGATCATTCTGTCGTTTTTGAGACTGCATCCAAGTACTGCATTCTGGACTCTTTTGTTGACCATGATGGCTACTATTCTGAGGGATTCCTGCCCGCAGTAGTAGATATAATGGTTATCTGAGTTAAGTTCATCCATTTCAGTCCATTTTAGTTCACTGATTCCTAGAATGTTGACATTCACTCTTGCTATCTCTTTTTTGACCAGTTCCAATTTGCCTTGATTCATGGACCTGACATTCTAGGGTCCTATGCAATATTGCTGTTTACAGCATCGGACCTTCCTTCTATCACCAGTCACTTCCACAGCTGGGCTTTGTTTTTGCTTTGGCTCCATCCCCTCATTCTTTCTGGAGTTAATCCTCCACTGATTTCCAGTAGCATATTGGGCACCTACTTACCTGGGGAGTTCCTCTTTCAGTATCCTATCATTTTGCCTTTTCATACTGTTCATGGGGTTCTCAAGGCAAGAATACTGAAGTGGTTTGCCATTCCCTTCTCCAGCGGACCACATTCTGTCAGACCTCTCCACCATGACTCGTCCGTCTTGGGTTGCCCTGCGGGCATGATTTAGTTTCATTGAGTTAGACAAGGGTGTGGTCCTAGTGTGCTTAGATTGACTAGTTTTCTGTGAGTATAGTTTCAGTGTGTCTGCCCTCCAATGCCCTCTTGCAACACCTACCATCTTACTTGGCTTTCTCTTACCTTGGGCAAAGAAAAGCTACATATCAATACATGGAGAGATACTCCATGTTCATGGACAATAATAATCAATATTGTCAAGATTTCAATTTTTTCCAATTTGATCATAGATTCAAGGCAATCTCAGTCAAAATTCTAGCAAGTTATTTTGTGGATATCACCAAATCTATTCTAAACTTTGTGTGATGAGGCAAAAGACACAGAATAGTCAACACAATATTAAAGAAGAACATGAAGAATTTGTATGAATGACACTACCTGACTGTAAGACTTACCATCAAGTTACAGCAGTCAAGACAGGATATTGGCAAAAAAACTGACAAATAGAAACAGAATAGAGAGCCCAGAAATAGATCTAGAGAAATACAATCAATGTACCTTTGTCAAAGGAGCAAAGGCAATACAGCAGAGTAAAGAGAGTCTTTTCAACAAATGGTACTCGAATAAATGGACTTCTGTAAGCAAAAACATGAATCCAGACACAGACTTTCCACCTTTAAAAAATTAATTCAAAAGAGATCACAGGTATAACTGTAAAGCACAAAGCTATAAAACTCCTTGAAGGTAACATAGGAGAAAATCTAGATGAAAGTTTATTCTGCAAAGATTTTGCAAATACAAAGGCACAATCCATGAAAAAAATTCATAAGATGGACTTCATTAAAATTAAAAATGCCTGCTCTGCAAAAGACACTGTCAACAGAAATAAAACACAAGCCAAAAGATGGGAGAAAATATTTGCAAAAGATATATCTGACAAAGGATTGTTATCCAAATTATGCAAAGAACTCAAACTCAATAATAAGAAAACAAACAAATTCATCTTAAAATGGTCCAAAGGTGACTTTAACAGACATTTCACCAAAGAAGACACACAAATGACAAAGAAACATATGAAAAGATACTCTATGTTATATGTCTTCAGAGAAATGCAAATTAAAACAACAATAAGACACCACTGCACTCCTAAGAAAATGGTCAAAATCTGGAACACTAATGAAACCAAATGCTGGTGAGGATGTGGAGCAATAGAAACTCTCATTTATTGCTGATGGGGATGCAAAATGGTGCAGCCTTTTTGTGAGACCATATGGTCAAGTTTTTACAATACTCAACATATTCCTACCATGCAATGTAAAACCTCCTCCTTGGTATTTACTCAAAATGGTTGAACACTTATATCTACACTATAACGTGCACAAAAATGTTTATCGCAGCTTTAGCCATTCATCTCTAACATTTGGAAGTAACCGAGACATCCTTTAGTAGGGAATGGGTATACATACTGTAGTACATCCATACAGTGAAATATTAGTAACAAAAAGAAATGATCCATCAATTCATAAAAGGACACAGGAGAAACTTAAATGTATATTACTAAGTGAAAGAAACCAGTCTTAAAAGCATGAGAAATATAAGAGTTTAGCTACATGATATCCTAGAAAAACCAACAGTATGGAGCCACTAAAACGACAAGTGGCTGCCAGTGTTTAGATGGGAAGAGAAGTGAATAGGAGCATGAGGGATTTTTTTTAGAGCAGTAAACTATTCTGTACAATAATGTAACACTGGATACATGAAATTATACATTTATTCCACAGAATGTACAACAATAAGAATAAACCATAAAGTATGGAGTTGGGGAGATGATCACGTTAGTGTAGGTCCATTAATTATAAAAAATGCACCACTCTGAGAAGGATGCCAATAACAAAGGGGCTAAGCATATGTGAGGGAAGGGGCTATTTGGAAAATCTCTGTACTTTCTGTTCAATTTTACATAAGCCTAAAATTGCTCTAAAAAATAAAGCTTGTTCCTTTAAAAGGACAGGGGAGCTTTCTCTTTATCAAGAACCCTGAGCATTCACTTAAAAATAAAAGTTATGATTGACCTATTTGGCCCACCCTCTTCTTATTGCACAAGTCTGTTCTCTTATGTTTCTGTCACCATTGCTGCTCTGCGGTTCATTAATACCATCTCTCTAGAGTCCATATATATGCACAATATATGATATTTGTCTTTCTGTTTCTGACTTACTTTACTCGTACAACAGGCTCTAGGTTCATCCACCTCATTAGGGCTGAGTCAAATGTGTTCCTTTTTATGGCTAATATTCCACTGTGTGCATACACCACAGCTTCTTTATCCATTCATCCGTCAAGTGGGTGGGTGGTTCAAGAAGGAGAGAACACATTTATATCTATGGCTGATTCATGTTGCTATATGGCAAAATGTCAGCACTATTGTCAAGCAATTGTCCTCCAATTAAAAATTAATTTAATTTAAAAATAAAGGCTATATTTAAATAACACTGAGAAAAGAGATAACATTTCCATTGATTTTTTTTTTCTGTGTTATATATCCAGGAGCCTTTTTATAAAACTTAGTTCTTGTTCTTAGCCTGGCAACTGAAACAATCCAGTATATCCCTTCATGGTTTTAAAATTATGCAAAATGGTGTGACTCTATCAACCTTCAGATGAATCAAATACCTGGAAAGAGAATGGTTCCAGTTTTCGTGGACTGTCCTCTTCAGCACCCTAAGCAGCCAAAGATTTAAACCTGTTTGAAAGGTCAATTTTAATTATCTCAATTATTATTCACTCATGGCCACTGAAAAATTATATTCGACAAAATGAACAGATTCCCCATGATGAGAGTGGCTCTAAAATTACAACTCGTGCCAGTTTAATGAATCAACCTGTTTCTCACACAGCATCAGCAATTAAAAAAAAATTATCTTTATTTCTTCAGCTTCTATCACAATGCCTGGTACATGGTAGGCATTTGATAAATGTTTGCCGAATTAAATTGATCACAAGTCTGAGAGAACTTTCTTAAATCTCCATATCCTGGTTATATTTCAACCCTGACATATATTGAGCTTAAAACATTGAAACAGCCAAGCTCATCCTAACAGCAAATTCATGCAGCCTTAATGTCCATGGAGGTGGGGTAGGTGTGTGACAGTGGGACCCAGGAAAATATAGATAGAGAAGTGAGATCTAATGAATAGGAAAGGACTGCCAACAAAGCATTTATTTCAGAAGACATTCTTGTTCCTGCTTAAATAGGGCATATCGGTAAAATTTAAGAGTCCACCACACTCAGATATTTTTCAGAAAGAGTTCACAAATGGAAAGATTAGAACATGTCTGCATTAGAAGTCACATGTCTAGATTTATCAAGATTATAAAATTCTGTGCAATAAAATTCAGGGGAGAAACAGACATAGTAGTTTTTCGGACACTGAAACTGCCCAAGGGATAATTCCCCACTTCTGCCCCTGAGATTCTGATTTGTGAGAGGATTTCATTTGAGTTCCACCAAACCAGAGTATTTGAGATACAATTTATGATACTTGTATACTTAAGGCAAATACACTCTGTTCTTCAGAGAAGGGAATGTACACTGCTTGAGAGCACAAGCTGGGAAATCTCTGCAGTGGATGAAAATCTCAACAGTTCCTGAAAAGACCATCAACATGACCACCAGGACTATATTGCAGTTTTCATATGAGTAGCCCTGGCATCTGTATTGTGTTCTGTGGTTATTAAACTAGAATTGGAGACTTGAGCAGTGTAAAAGACACACATTCAGAAATCCGAAACCCTATCAAGATACTGTATAGAAGGATGCACTTGGGAAACTCAGCTGTTGACTCACATTAGTATTGATATTACGTTAAATATGTAGCTTAAAAAGATGTTAACTATCCACAGCTCATTAACTGGAGAATTTCCTTGCTTGCATATAAACCTGAAATGTCCACTTAAGGAGCAAAGTTTAATATTTCACAAACTTTATTCAAATTATTGAGATAGTCACAGAGCAATAAAATATGCAGTTCTGAAGTGATGTCAGTATCATGGAGAAGGAAATGGCAACCCACTACAGTATTCTTGACTGGAAAATCCATGAACAGAGGAGCCTGGAAGGCTACAGTCCATGGGGTTGTGAAAGAGTTGAACACGACTTAGCAACTAAACAACAACAACAGTATCATGGCACTGATATTGAATCACTCCTTTTTAAATTTTTTCCTCTCATTTGATTGACAATGAATAGGACATCCATAACCGGGGGGGAGAGTGCCTTTGCACAGCACACATGGACATCCAAAAGCTCCATCCATCTGTGCACCCAAAGTGGGTGGACTGGACCATGGAGTAGTAAGCTGAGTGAGGGTAGCAGAGGAACTAGTGGCAGGAGGCAGTGACAGTAGAAAAGGAGGTGGCTATTCTGCCTCAGAGTAAGCACAACCTTTCTTCCCGAAGAGATGGAGGGTGAAGGCAGTAAGTGGAAGCCTGTCCAGCCATGTGTGTCCCAGCTGGAGGGACCAGTTGCTGTCTTTAAGGAAAGACTCCAGTGAATGCAGAAAGAAAGGTAAGTGAATAGACAACTGAAGGGAAGTTTCTCCTGCTGTCTGCCCTTGGAGGCAAGAGGATCGCCCAAGGGCATCTAGGGTCCCCCTCAAATTGAGGCTATCTCTACCACACCATGGGCATTCACAAAGCCCTGTGCTAACTATTCACATCTCACTCCCTCCTCAGTTGCCACCATGCTTTGTTGTTTTGTTGTTGTTTTGTTTTGTTTGTCTTTAACTGTGTGGATTCCTAATCTTAGAAGCTGCTGGTTAGCTTTGGTGGTGGTTGTTAAGTCGCTCAGTCATGTCTGACTCTTTGTGACCCCGTGGACTGCAGCACGCCAGCTCCTCTGCCCTCCGCTACCTCTCAGAGTTTGCTCAGATTCATGTCCACTGAGTCTGTGATGCTATTTAACCATTTATTTTGCCTTCAATCTTCCCCAGCATCAGGGTCTTTTCCAATGAATCAGCTCTTTGCCTCAGGTGGCCAAAGTACTGGAGCTTCAGCTTCAACATCAGTCCTTCCAGTGACTACTCAGGGTTGATTTCCTTTGGAATCGGCTGGCTTGATCTCCCTGTTGTCCAAGTGACTCTCAAGAGTATTTTCCAGCACCACAATTTGAAAGCATCAATTCTTCAGCACTCACCCTTCTTTATGATGCAACTCTCACATCTGTATGTAATCACTGGAAAACCAAAGTTTTGACTATATGGATCTTAGTCAGCAAAGTGGTGACTCTGACTTTTAATACACGGTCTAGGTTTGTCATACCTTTCCTTCCGAGGAGCAAGTGTCTTTTAATTTCATGGCTGCAGTCACTGTCCACAGTGATTTTGGAGCCNATGTAATCACTGGAAAACCAAAGTTTTGACTATATGGATCTTAGTCAGCAAAGTGGTGACTCTGACTTTTAATACACGGTCTAGGTTTGTCATACCTTTCCTTCCGAGGAGCAAGTGTCTTTTAATTTCATGGCTGCAGTCACTGTCCACAGTGATTTTGGAGCCCAAGAAAACAAAATCTATCACTTCTTCCACTTTTTCCCCTTCTATTTGCCATGAAGTGATAGGACAGGATTCCATGATCTTAGTATTTTGAATGTTGAGTTTCAAGCCAGTTTTTTCACCCTCCTCTTTCATCCTCATCAAGAGGCTCTTCAGTTTCTCTTCACTTTCTGCCATTACAGTAGGATCATCTGCATATCTGAGGTTGTTGCTATTTTTCCCAGCAAACTTCCTTTTGTTGTTGTTTTCTTAACTGTGTGAATTCTCAATTTTAGAAACTGTTGGTTAACTTTGGTTGTGATTCATCCAGCCCAGCATTTCACATGATATATTCTGCAGAGAAGTTAAATAAGCAGGCTGACAATATACAGCCTTGACATACTCCTTTCCCAATTTTGAACCAGTCTGTTGTTCCAGGCCCAGTCCTAACTGTTGCTTCTTGACCTACATACAGTTTTCCCACGAGACAGATAGGGTGGTCTAGTATTCCCATGTATTTAAGTATTTTCCAGTTTGTTGTGATCTACACAGTCAAAGGCTTTAGTGTAGTCAATAAAGCAAAAAGAAGTGTTTTTCTGGAATTTCCTTGCTTTCTCCACAATCCAACAAATGTTGGCAACTTGATCTCTGGTTCCTCTGCCTCTCTCAGACTCAAGCTTGTACATCTGGAAGTTCTCAGTTCAAGAACTGCTGAAGCCTAGCTTGAAGTATTTTAAGCATAACCTACTAGCATGTGAAATGAGAGAAACTGTGCAGTAGTTTGAATATTCTGTGGAATTGCCTTCTTTGAGACTGGAATGAAAACTGACCTTTTCCAGTCCTGTGGNGATGAGATGGCTGGATGGCATCACTGACTCGATGGGCATGAGTCTGTGTGAACTCCGGGAGTTGGTGATGGACAGGGAGGCCTGGCGTGCTGCAATTCATGGGGGCGCAAAGAGTCGGACATGACTGAGCAACTGAACTGAACTGAACTTACCTAAAAATATTTAGATATTAATAGTAACAGTTCATTGAAAACTTGGGTCTCTGCCCAAAATATTTCCATAAAACAATCATTTTGTTTAATTGTTCATGTTTATTCAAAAGTATAGGGCACTGTTATTATGAGAGTGAAAAATCCAATCATTTTAGCAATTGTGTATGTGTGTGTGCATAGCCATGAGCACATATGTTTAAGTAAATACAAAATTAGATTACTACTGAATAAAGAAGTGCATTCTCATATCATTAGGTTCATGTATAAAGATAAAATACCTATTTGGTATTATTTTCACAAGGTACAGTAAACATTTCTTTAAAAATGTGCCTGAAAAGTATGTTTTTTACTAACCTTCCAAACTGTGCTGGTGAGCAACACGTATGTCAGCTAGAAGGTAAAATGTTTTAATTCAACAGTAAGTAGAAATTAAAGATTCACAGGATTTGTTGAACTTTACCAAATATGAAAATAGCCTTTTCTTTCATAAACTTGACTATAGTTTATATATAAGATTACATATAAGCATTATATAAGACTTTAGTACTTAAATTAGTTTATAAAAAAATGTCTTTTATAAATCTGTTAACCTCAGGGAACTCCAGATTTTTACAGAAAATGCGTAATAAGATCCAAATTCATTCTATTTAAAAATCCGAGAAATGGCCAAATATTTTAATCACTCACAGGAAAATGCTTCGATTAATTTTCAGCAATAATAATTGGTGGTCATTTCTAAGTATACTAATATGACGGTAAAGGTGTGAATTAAGTTGTGTCAACCAAATCCTCACAGAGGTGCTACTCATCAACCTTTTTGGTTTTCATGGGTAAGCTCCCACAAGCCAGCAAAAGTCCAGAAAAAAATTGAGTAAAAAAAAAAAAAAAATCCACATGCTTAAACTCTTTCACTCATTCTAAAATACAAGCACTCCTTTTTAAACCATGAATATTATCGCTAACAGATGAAAGGAAGAATTTTTCTTCATTAAAAAACATGCAATCATATTAAAACATGAAATAGAAAACATGACATTTGTCTAAAGAGTTAAATCAGTTTCGTGATTTTGAAAAGCACAGAAAATATCACATGTAATTTATTTCTACTGATCCATCCTTCTATTTATAACACGATTTTAATCTCAGTTTTTAAAGTTAAATTTGATCTATTTCTCCAAGAATATTAGCAAGAATTTAGACTCCCTCTTTATCTTCTCTGCTCATGTTTTATGATAGTTTAAACAATGCAGTTTAAACAATAGTTTCTAGTTAAAAAGTTATTTTCCTCAGAACTCATTTATTTCTATATTTCTTTCTGCTCCTGGCATTACTGCTTTGCTGAGGTCAAACTAGCTATCATTCTTTTATAGAAAATCAGTTTATATCATTATTTTTCATGGTTTAAAATGTGACCATGTTTCTAGGTGTGTGTATGTGTGTGTGTGTTTCCATTTTAATTATTGTTTTCCATTCATCTCACTCAGCATAATATGAGCTTTTATAATTGAGACACATTATCCTTCATAGTTTTACAAAATTTTATTTTTTGCTACTAATTTTTAAATCATTGAAACTGGTTTATTGTTAAGTAAAAATATAAATATTCCATAAGTAATTGAAAAGTCTGCAGACTTTACATGTAGAATATTTACACCCTGTCCCTTAACTTGGCTTTCTTATTTTCCATCTCTTTATCTGACTGTGGTTTACACTGGTTATTTGTCTCAAATTTGTTTTCTAATGTGCTGAGTCTCTCTTTACTTGGGTGTAATCTGCTGTTTCAGCATCAACTAAATTCTTTATTTCAGTGATTCTGCTTTTCATTTCTCTAAACTGCTCTTTGTCAGTTCTATTGATCATTTTGATAGTCTCTTATTCTTTCCATTCTTTTAATCTTTTATTTCTTTATATATATAAAACATTTTGTATCCTAAATCTATTTCAATATCTACATTTACTTTGGTTTGATTTAGTAGTCTGTTATTTCTGCTGATTTTTACTCATGGTGACTTGTTTCCTCATACATTTTGTATTTTCATTTTTATTGTGAGCATGTTTCCTGGAAATGGATCTGTAAGCCTAGATGACTGCATTCAACAGAAAGACATCTTAAAGTGCCATAAGTAGAGGGAGGGGAAAGTGAAAGTCCTGATGTAAGAATGCCAGTGTAGGTAGGTGGTTGTAGTTTAGGGTCAGTTAAAAGAGGGATTGGGAGCAATGAGTGAAGAGAAGTCACCTTTCAAGGAATAAATGAGTGAATGAGTGTGTGATATCAGGGAAGACTTGAAAAGCCCTACCAGAAACGCAAGATCATCAGGTAAGTCATCTTTAGGTAGATTACTCTGGCAGCAGGATGGCAAATGGATTAGAAGGAGGTAAGGCAGAGACAGGAAATCATGGAGAAAACAGTATTAAATGCCAGAGATATGGAGTACTTGAACAAGTTAGTGATGGGATAACTGAAGAAAAGGGGACATAAGAAAATTCAAGACACAGAGCTAAACTTAACCTTTTGAAAATCAACCAGTAACGCTCTCTTTCCAAAGATCCACACCAATGTTTTCATACCCATTCTAATAGAGATGGCATCCCAAAGCATCCGAAGTATTTTTCACTTGGGAGACTAACACTCATTTCACAATCATAAATGTTAGACTATCTGTATTGATTGTCATATACTACATGTCTTAGAAGACTTTAAGAAAACAGCCAGATAACAAGAAGTTAATGTTTCAGGGGTATACTGTCTTGATCTGGGGAGTTGTTCTCAATTAATGAAAAAATATAAAAACTTGAAAAAAGTTTTAAAGATTAAAGTTTGCTAATGCCAAATTAATCCAAATAGCCAAATCAAAAAAGTTTTCTTGTTTAGAGATATGATATTATAGAAAGCTGAAACATTTCAGTATACTGTTAAGAGTTTCTAATTCTGTAACATAAACTTCTTTTTAATTTTATCCTTTTGTAATATATCTTAATCTGTACTATTAGTGACAACACTTTGGATTACAGAAATACCCAAAGATGTTTACATATTTCCCTAAAATTGCTTATCTAGTTATTCTACCCAAAGTCATGAAACAAAGTCACATTTCTGACTTTGCACTTGAGATCAACAGGAATAATAATAATAATAGCTAAAATTCACTGAGGACTTAATATGCTCCAGACAATATTTAAATATATTAATTAATTTAACCTTCATGTGTGCATACTAAGTCTCTTCAGTAGTGCCAGCTTTTGTGACCCTATGCACTGTAACCCAGCAGGCTCCATGGGATTCTCCAGGCAAGAATACTGGAGTAGATTGCCATGCTGTCCTCCAGAGGGTTTTCCCAATGCAGGAACTAAACCCGCCTCTCTAACATCTCTTGCATTAGCAGGTGGGTTATTTTCCACTAGTGCTATCTGGGAAGCCCAATTTAATCTTCAATCCTATGAGATGGGTTACTTAAATTTTTAGACACAAGAAAACCGATACAGAAAGGATAAGTTCATTACCCAAGGTCATACAGCTGGCGTTAACCTGTGAAGTCAGAATTCCAATCCAAACATTCCTCTCTCTCCTGCCTATCTAAAAGTGTGGTTCATTACATTAGTATGTTCTGTTGAATTTTGTAGCTTTATGCTGTTTGCAAGAGTGCTGCTGGAATCATCTTCATTTATATTACCTCCACCCGTGCCCTTCTGTGTAATTCTCAAAATAGAAACAATCTTCATTTGAAAATACAGATATTCTCTATGTGACAGCATGTGTATCCTGTCATACCCTTGAGCTAGCTAGTCATAAAAACTTCCAAAGATAATAACAGATTTTGTTGACAATAATAACCAGACTCAGAAATCCCTCAGCCCAGACTGGGGGTGGGAGTGGGGGTCAAGTTTGCAAGCCCAGTGGGAACTTCCTCCTGATGTCACAAGTTACTGGACACAGAGTCCATGGCTCCTACTTCCAGAGGCAGGTATGGCTCAAAGAAATTTAGACTTGTGGGTGTCAAGAAAATAACTGGACACCTCACTGAAGTGCAACGGCCACGTGGCCACCTGTATGTCCTTTGCCCTGATGTTCAGTGAGCCTTTCCCACCTGGATTAGATACTGCTTCAAGTATCAGGTAGACCCTATGAACGAGACTTGTGGAGAATGACAATTTCACACTGCTTCCAGACACCTCTGTTTTAGGCTCCTCCTGAATATGGAGCCTGACTGAGCTCAGACTTGATCAAGCTCTCCTTAGATACAGTCATCTTGTCTAATAACACTTGCTCTGTTTGTTGGTCCTTGGTATCTCTCTTGACACTTGACCTTTTCAAACTCTCCCTTAGGACTTCACAGCAACCCTTAGAGCACGTAGCATGCTTTTTAGCAAAGCCTTGGGCTAGAAATTATGCCAGAAATTTTGCTACTAAAAGAAAATAAGACACTCAAAATGAGCCAATGGATGCTTCCATGAACAAATCAGTGGCTGATAGTTCAGGGACAGTCACGTGAAAATTCATTTTTATTAGGTCACCTAAAATAAAAAAATCATAAAATACATGGGAGGATTCTGCAGATCTTCCATATAGTTTCAAGGTAGCATGTTTAAAATATATTAATTTCTCCATTTATTTGGTACTGAGTACAAACAGGAGAGCAATGTAGGGACAAAGAAAGAAGATTCTGCTTTCAGGAAGTTTAAAATCTGATTAAGGAGGAAGACACTTATCCAACCATCTGTTCTGTGAAGCTGATGAGAGCCTGGAAGCTAATACTTTTCATAATAGATGTTAAACTAATTACTTAAATGGATGGTGCATTTTGCTTTCTTTTCAAAGTGATGCAGTCACAGCACCTGGTCAAGGATCAAGTTGCAGTCACTTCCTGGCTCCTCCCTTGGTCACAAGAAAGCCACCCTTTCCCGTCATAGTGGCTGGAAAACAGCAATCACAACACTGTCAAAACGGTGAAAGTTATAGTAGACCTGGGGATCTTGCTAGATGTTTTGCAAAAGAGAATCATTCACACTTTTACTTACCCAAAAACATATATTGAGAACCCACTATCTTCCAGGACTTACCCCTGAGCTCTGGGGACCATGAAATGGAAACAACAAAAAAGAAAAAGGAACTCTCTGCTTTCTTGGAGCTTGGGTTGAAGGGACAAATAAATAAGTGCATGCTTAATGCTTCAGAGTGATAAGGACCAAAGTTCAAATAGAAGAAAGCATTCTATCCCTTTGGCTAGGAAGGTTGACCTTGGATATGGAGCTACCAAGCAGATTGTTGCCTGAGCATCAAGCCAACACTGGAAAGACAGGGTTGAAAGATGAAGGGAGGCTGACACTGATGGCATCACCTCACCTGGATCTGATCTTGCCTGAAATGAAATGATGTGAACAATTCTCCTTTTTGTTTAAGTCACTTGCCAATACCCCAATCCTTGACACTCCCATTTCTTACTACTNTGCCTGAGCATCAAGCCAACACTGGAAAGACAGGGTTGAAAGATGAAGGGAGGCTGACACTGATGGCATCACCTCACCTGGATCTGATCTTGCCTGAAATGAAATGATGTGAACAATTCTCCTTTTTGTTTAAGTCACTTGCCAATACCCCAATCCTTGACACTCCCATTTCTTACTACTCCACATACAATCAAACAACCATTAGTTCTGAAAGTGTTCTTTATGTGCAGTGTCACTTGACACTATTCATGACAAAGAATAGTAAATTATGATGATGAATCATTTTTTCGTATAATCTGAGAAATTGATATTATGTTTCTTAACCTTGTACCAGAGTTCAAAATAGATGATTCAACTTTCTCTAACTGGTAACTGACTCTGAGATTTGTCAGTTCTACTGTGTTCAATGCTCCCCAATTTTTTTTTTTTTCAGAAATGTTCCCTGTAAATTTAAGAATGCAAAAAGTAATTGGCATTTGCTCTCCTAAACTCTCTTAAATATATCTAACTAAACTCTTCATATCCTCTTCAGTCCCCCAATTTTTTAACCCCTCACAGTGATGGAACAGTTCACACATAGAGAAGGATATGCTTGAAATGTCAGGCTCACGGGTTTTCTTATCAGAACGTCCCTGAATCAAGACAACATTGCAGAGAAGCCTAAGAATTACTCACACACAGCGGCTGGCTAGCTTGAAGACATTACACAGCTATTTATTTTTTCTTTTTATGTTGTATTACTTTTAGTGTAGCAATGTCCTTATTCTCAAGTTTTACATATCAAAACACAGCAAAAGTAAAGCTACATGGCAAATCTTTAATTTTTATAATCTCCAAACATTCAAACAGATGTCAATAGATACATATTATTTTTCTTAAATCAGCCAAATCTGAGACATTTAAATATTAACAGTTGTTAAAATATTTTCTTCTATAATAATTTTGATTAAAATGACTTCCTTTGACTTGAATAAAATTATTGAATTATTTTCTAGTGTTAATTGGATTCCCTTTATTATATCTACTGGCCTTTAAATGAAAATCCTACCAGCCATCCCTTAGTACTATATTAACAGGAACCAGGACCTGGGAAGGCCTCAGAGGCAGGTTAAGTGCTGCTGGTTCTAAGGGTGACTGCATACCAATATCCTAGAACACAGAACACCTCAGACATATGGAGGCCAATAGTTTCAAGTGGGTTCAACTGGGTCAGGACAGATGTCATTATATTTCTTGATTGCTCACATACTCAGAAATCCTAAGTAAATAATATTTGCTTTGCATGGTAGTAAATAAGAAATAGTTCCATCCCACATAACTAGATTGTCACCTAATCCAGTCTGTGCCTCTCTTATAACTATTGACAGTTTTTAATTGCATCAGCAGTTCTCTCTGCCCTACCAGAGAGAACTGTGTGTCTGTCCCCTAAGACACACAGACATATCTGTACACATAAGTATCATTCTACCACTTCCTCTCCAATGCACCATTCCTTATGTATTCATTTAGCTTAACCTTATCAAGCTCTTTGGTTGCCTGAGGATTTAAAAATGTTAAAATAAAAAAATTAATTACAACCTTGAGAGGTACAGGTGGCACCTGATCTGTGCCTCAAGGCAGCAGGTCAGTCCATATTCATCTAAATAGCAATATCATGCTTGCTTCTAAACTCCAGAGAAACTTTCTATTGAGTCTTGAACACTAAATAGTGAGATGATGCTGAAATGAGGCTGTGGGAACACAAGGTCTAAGCCACAGCGTTATATGGCTACTGAGGTTATTTAAACTGCCACTGATTCAAAATAAGGTAGAATCTTATTTGGAATAAGCCCCTTCCTCCCACAGTGGTCCAGTGAGCATGCAGCATAAAAATCCCTTCTCTTCAGGTGACAGCAACTAAGGCAAGTGATGGGACCACAAGTGATACGTTATCAAAGCCACATCTCAATAAAACTTGAGTGTGCATATGTGCTCAGTTGCTTAGTCATGTATGACTCTTTGTGACCCCATGGACTGTAGCCCACCAGGCTCCTCTATCCATGGGATTCTCCAGGCAAGAATTCTGGAATGGGTTGCCATTTAGTCCTCCAGGGTATCTTCCTGACCCTGGGATCAAACTCATGTCTCCTGAGCCTCCTGCATTGGGAGGCGGATTCTTTACCACTGTGCCACCTGGGAAGCCCTCAATAAAACTTAGGAACAGATAAATTTAAATATCTGTGTACCATTTATCATATCACTAAAGTGACACATCTGAAAATATTATATTTGCCAGTTAAAAAAGCAAAGATTTTTCATGTTTCTCTCCATAAGTTAGGTATAACTAACACATCCTTCATGAATATTGTATCCTGGCATACTACTGAACAAAAACTTAATAAAATTCATATTCTGGTAGGATATACCTTTTGTTTTTCATCTGTGATTAACAGCCTTGGAGGAATTTTTTTTAATTTGCTCATGAAATGGGTATATATTTTTCAATAAAAATTATTTAGTTTAAATTATAAAGCTTTTAACTTCAAACTACTTAAAATGTCAAGTACTTTATGTTTCAATTCTATTTCAAATCAGTACATTGAAAATACCCATTACCTGGAAACTAAGGAGAATATTTTTACTGTTTATTGTGAGCCAGACTCTCTATTTTATTATTAAAAAAGGAAGTTTCCAATGAACCTGAAAGAAAATTTATTTTAAAGCAACAACCAAACTAAGCATATTTATTATCACACAAGATTATATTTTTACCTGCCAGATATGTGCAATCTCTATGTCAAAGCAATATTTTCAAAAAGTTAAAAAACAACACGTACAAATATAGAACAAATGTATGCTAAAGATTTATAAACTCATTAATACCTAGTCCAGTAAAAGAGTATTTTGAGAAACTAGGAATTTACAAGCATTTCTAGAGGAAGGTTAGAATTAGATTGCTGCTGCTGCTGCGGCTAAGTCGCTTCAGTCGTGTCCAACTCTGTGTGACCCCTTAGACGGTAGCCCACCAGGCTCCCCCCGTCCCTGGGATTCTCCAGGCAAGAACACTGGGGTGGGTTGCCATTTCCTTCTCCAATGCATGAAAGTGAGAAGTGAAAGTGAAGTCGCTCAGTCGTGTCTGACTCTTAGCGACCCCATGGACTGCAGCCTACCAGGCTCCTCTGTCCATGGGATTTTCCAGGCAAGAGTACTGGAGTGGGGTGCCATTGCCTTCTCCGAATTAGATTGCTAGGTTACATAAAAGCTGATCAGTGGTCTACAAGGCAATACAAACTTGTAGTTATCATGTGCACCTGATGGAAAAAGAAATCATCGATTGTAGGGTCCAAACTCTAATCAAATACTAAATGACCAAGTCAGACATAGGTGCATTCTTCTAGATACATAAAGAATCATATGGGTCTATTAAACAATTTTCCTGCATAATATCAAAAGATCATGCTATCATATTATCTTTAGTTTGTTTAACTTCGTATTGGAGTACAGTTGATTTGCGATGTATTAATTTTTGCTTAACTTAAAAGTTGTGTTTAATTGTTCTTAGCACATTGACTTTAAAATTACTCCACAGAACTCAAACTGGAAAAAACAAGTATGATATTTTGAAAGAATGTATTACACATGGTCTAATGCTGTTCAGAAATGGGCAGACAGAAGTAATTCAGTTTTTTAAAGTTATCCAATATTGTGCAACAGACACTGAAAGCAACTGGTGTTACAGCGGGCCACAGGTGGCAGATGGAGTGGGAACACTTCAGAAGTTACTCTAAAGAACTCTAGATATTGACGCCAAGCCTTCAAGGGCTGTAAAATGTAAGTAGCGAGAAGATCTAGAGGTTAATTTCATACTTGCTTTTCAAGATTTAAATCACAATTACAGGTAAACCCTGGCTCTATTAGTTCCAAATTGTCTGAGCTCTTTTAAACTTTTATAAGTATACTTACATATTGAAATTCTGATTTCTGTTTAAAGGGAAAATTCAAGTTAAAACTTGCTCAGTTAATTGAGATTTTTGTTACTGAGAACGTCCTTTATTTAGTACTTTTGAATTTTTTTTTTTTTTTTTACGAATGGATTCCTGATTTGGTGGGCTTCCCTTGTGACTCTGTTGGCAAAGAATCTACCTGCAATGTGGGAGACCTGGGTTCAATCCCTGGGCTGGGAAGATTCCCTGGATAAGGGAAAGGCTACCCACTCCAGTATTCTGGCCTGGATAATTCCACGGACTGTAGAGACCATGGGGTCGCAAAAAGTTGGACGTGACTGAGCAACTTTCTTTTCTTCTTTCCTTCCTGATTTGGTTGACTTACTCAAAGGAGCAGATTTTCTTGAGCTTCAGTCTTCTCCCCAAAACAGGTTTCCAGGTGTGGTAGGGTCACTGATAATCTGTCCTTAGAGTCATTATGTTTGTTTGCTTAAAGAGTCTCCCCAAACTGCATAAGCTTCAGGCCCCAAAGCACAGCTCTAGCCTTGCCTGTCACTCCATGTTGATAGTCACATGGACTCAGTAAGTTGGTTTGTTTTTTTTTTAGGAAAAAACTGCCACTGTTTTCTCTAAATTTTAAAAATATCCTAACATCAGTATTTCTGGGAAGTTTATTCAAATATGATATTTATTTAAAAGTCTGTTTACTAGTCTTTTGATTCTTTCCAAAAACTGATCCATTGCTTACTATGCTTCTGTCCATATTCCATGCTGATTTTCCTCAATACGTTTCACTGTATCACGAATGGATTCCCTGTTCACTTGTTCCAGGGGCACATCCTCTGATAAACTCTCTTCCTAAATCAAGGAACATATTACAGATGGTCTAATGCCTTTCAGAAATGGGCAGTTACAAATAATCCAATCTAAATATGCAACCAAAATACTGACATTTTCCTATTCAGATTATATCTCTTCTTCCTCCCCAAACATGAGGAAATTCATAAAGAAAGAGTAGATTCACGGGGATAATCCTGATTAATTTGGAGAAGCAGACTTACTTCAGATAAACATTAAGCACATTATGAGACAAAAAGAAACCTGCACCAACTGAAACATTAGCAGGATTTTAGTCCATATTATCCAAGGTGAAAACTTCTTTATGGACTATATAGTCATAGCACACATAGCATTACTTGAGACTGATGATGCTTACTTAGCAGTAAAGTATGTAGATGACACTTAGCAAATAATTACACAGAATCGGTGCCCACTGAAATGACAAAGAGTTCTGAAAACAATATCCTCAAGAAGGCACATGTGATAAACGCACCATCAGACATTCACCTAAATTTTCGTGATTTTATACTTCTTAGCAGTTGTAGCATTATGTTCAGTTCCTCCATTCTGCTTGCATTTACCTTTATAACAAATTCTTCAGGTTAATCATATTACTGGATTAGGATAATTCATACAATGTGTCTCACTATTATACTATCTATATTATTTTTATTTCAAATTAATAATATTGTGTGATAATTTCTATTGAAGGAATATAATAAACTTTCATTAAAGATGATACAATAACACTTTAGCACACAAGGAAGCCAACCCTCCAATGAAGAAAGGATTCAAGTCTGATACAAATCTGCAAACTGAGATGTTAATACATTTGTTGCTTAGATCAAGCATTAGGTACCACATGAAGATCACAGGTTTGTTTTCCATGTTAGCCAGCAACCCTCAATCATGGGCAGAGACCTCTCACACATAAGTAGGAGTTAAGAAAAGAGATATTGATGGATAAAAACAAATCCTGATTATCACTTCTAAACAGTCATTCAAATTATATGCCCCACCTGTCATGGGCCAGAATATATCTTTTCCCCCCTCACAACAAAGACACTTTTGACAGAGGAAGGAAACAAAATGAAGATTCTAGAGAAAATTGCAAGGTGGAGTTGAGTGGGTCATACTCATTAAATTGAATCCCTTCATCTATAAATGTCATCATTCATGTTAAATAATCACCATCAACAGCAGTTGAAATGTCTAACACAGGCTTCAGTCCTTTTTCTTTTCAGTGGGGAGGGCATCAACTTCCAGGAAAATAATTCATCTGTAAATTAGCTTCCAATTGTGTTGTTCCTTAATAGGAAAGACTGACCGTTACTCCTCAAAGTGATATGTGATCCAGGAGACAGATTTATAACACTAAATATGCAATCAAAATATTGACATTTTCTAATTCAGATTATACCACTTCTTCTTCTCCTCCCCCTTTCTCCAAAGATCTGGAAATTCACAAAGAAATAGCAGATTCACAGGGATAATCCTAAAGCAGAGAGCTACTACCATCTTCCAATTGTGGCTCATGAAGTGAACCAACCACTGTCTTCACAACATCTTCTCACAGACAGGACTCTAACTTGGGATCTATATTCTAACTTTCCTCTTCAGTTCCAATTAAGAGGAGATCTCCACTAGAATAACACCTTCATCTTGACTAAGTACAGAGAGTTCGAGAAGGCAAACCAAGAAGAGATACATGATTTTAAAATATCAAGTCCTAGGTCAAAATTTGGAGATGCTGCCATTCAACTTGTTTTATCTTCAAAAAGGCAGAGAATACATATATACATATATATATACATACATATATACATATATATGTATACACACACACACACACACATAAAGTCCATGGCTTTGGCTCTTTAGAAACATTACTTTCTCCATGCAGACTTTTCCTGACTTAAAACTTGCCATTAATTGTAAAGATTCATTTCAAAACATGGGTAATTTCTGAGATGCCAAATGTTTCAAGCAAGTCTTATATCTTGAGAGGATGTCTTATGCCAGAACCTCACCCAGGCTGACCCCTCTGTATGATTTACTACTGAGAACACGTTGTAAACAGAGTAAAAATGTCTCTGGATCCTTTTGGGGGAAAAATCTGTACCTTTTAAAAATTTGTATACAGTTATCATTATTTTCTTATTAGGGCTCAAGAATATTTCATTTTTATTAGTTTTAAAATCTTATCTGAAAGGATTACTTGAGTTCTTAAAATACTTCTTAGGAATAAAAAGGCTAGCCATCAAAAGCCTTGAGCAATGCTGATGTTTATGATTTCTTCTTCATAAGCCTAAATCCCATCCTGGTGGCAAACTCCTTTTTAGAATTTCTCAAATGATGGGACAGGACTGAAAACAAACGAACAAACAAAAAAACTCTACCTTGACTTAAATAATAACAAATTTCAAATACATGCTTGAAACACCTTGCTTGTATAAAAATCTACATATACAAACAAACACCTCCCAAACATTCTAGAGTTAAGGAAAAACCCAGTTGATCCAATTAGCTAATAGGGATTGTAAAAAGATTCACTGGTCTTTAAAGCTATGGTTACAAAGGATACTGTCAAATGCGATTACCAAGAAATTATCACTTTGGGTAGTCTCTATGAACCTTTAAGTCTACAAAGTCATTTAAATATATACTTCACACTTGATCAACCGTAACAGCCATCTGTGTGGTGATCAAAAATTTTAACTACAGAATCTCAAATGTTCTTAACAATGCNATGGATTGTAAAAAGATTCACTGGTCTTTAAAGCTATGGTTACAAAGGATACTGTCAAATGCGCTTACCAAGAAATTATCACTTTGTGTAGTCTCTATGAACCTTTAAGTCTACAAAGTCATTTAAATATATACTTCACACTTGATCAACCAACCGTAACAGCCATCTGTGTGGTGATCAAAAATTTTAACTACAGAATCTCAAATGTTCTTAACAATGCAAATTTACATAGGTACTTTTAATTCATTGAACTTTAAACAAGAGTACTAAATACATCTAAATAAAACAGGCTGAAAAGTTAAAACTAGCAATGATATTTGAAGAGTCAGCCAGAGATCCAGGTGGACTGAGCTGTGAGACACATCCAACTCAGAAAGGGATACCTGCCTGGCTATTCAGACACGGAGCACCTCAGAGCATGTGACTGTTAAAAAGATAACAGTATTGTAAAGTAAAATAAAGTAAAAATTAAAATTTTTTAAAAAAGTGCTCAGTATGAAGAACAGTATACGCCTGTAGATTTCAGGGGACAAAACACAAACAGAAAAAAATAAATATACAAACATCTGATCTTGCCAGTATCTTGTAATCACAACTAAGGAAACAAGAAAGGCAGCACAGAACTCTGTTTATCTTATAAGGGAAGGACTGTTGAAGCTGTTTCCTTTAAGTAAGAGTGACCTCCAGTGACTTTTTAATTGCACCTCAGGGTACTGCATTATTCTCTAATTCTTTCATACTAGCAAATCATTCAGTACTAGTCGTTTTCAAGGTCTCAGCAAAGTGACAAAGTGACTTGCAGGACCTACAGATTTCATGTAAATGCCCCCATTTTAATTAACTCATGGAAGTTGTACACAAAGATAATTAAAATTGTGTCTGAAACACAGGGCAGTATTTGCTAATGCTCATTTTTAGGAGTGACTCACATAATATGGCATTAAATGAGCTAATACTAAATGATGCCAGCACAAAAGTATCACAGACTGGGCATATATGGATGAATGCTGGAAGGGTAACTGTATTTGTACAAAATGCTTTTCACTTTAGTGCAAACTTCACTGTGAGGGCAGAGTTGTTTCCCCTCCCCCAATCCAGCTAAATCTGGATATCCAGAAACAAGGTCAGTTTCTAAACATGCCTACTAGCACTTTCCTGAAATGAATACTAGCTTACCCTACTCCCTACAACTTGATTTTTAAAAAATTCTTCAAGGCAATAGGGTGTGGAAGGAGGAAGTGGGGGCTTTCTTAAAATCCCTCAAGGAAAGACAAGCCCTGTGATGGAGATTTTAATCTGAATAACACTTGGAAAACTTTTCCTGATTTTCAGATTAAAATGCCTTGAGGTCAGCTGAATCAATTTGGCTAGCATCTTCAGATCACTCACGGTGGTAGTTCAGAACTGAGGGGTTAATACATCTTCACGGAACCAACAAAATCAGAAACACAACAGATCACAATATACAAGCATGTACACTTGCAAATGAACCTGAATGGCAGGTTTTATTTTTCCTTTCAGTAAAAGGCATCTACCTTTGAAGGGTCTATCCTTAGCGGAATTCTGACTATCCAGGTTTGTCATCTGAGCTCTGCTGCGGAGCCCGCCCGCCTGTGCAGCGCCCGAATTCTTGGTACCCAATTCCGCAGAGCCCCAGCAGCAACCATCTATGCTAATGCAGGACCCAGCCAGGTCGGCCAGCGATTTTCTTTCTTACATAAATCCAACAAAATGCATTGGTATTAAAAAGAAACAAATGACCACACTGGCATGATCTTCTCTTCTTCTTTCTCCCTCTGGTTTCTGTCCGCCTCAGTATTCTCATGCTAATTTTAGGTTTTACTAGAACTTGAGCTTTCTCAATGAATATTCAAAACAACAGCACACAGACAAAATTCAGCTCACAGACAAAAAGTCAAACAGGCTTTGTGTTTCATAGACCTGACAAGTGGGAAAACCATTGTAAACTGTCCTATCCAAGGGTTGAGACTTTGCGATGTTGTTTAAATGCCTCATTTTCAGAAACAGGCCAGCTACTCCATTTGTAAAATTTAACTATTATTATTTTTTAATAACACGAATTCTAAGTTGTCAGTATAAGTTTTAAAAGATGTGCTGTACTCACAAGTATTCCCTGCTGCTAATGTACTCCAGGGTTGGGCAGACAAAAGAAAGAGCATCCTGAGAAAGGTTCCCGCGACGGGGTCCATGCTCAAAGTCGCCGGGGCTCCCCCACCCCAAAAACCCACGGTGTCCAAGCAGGTGCTCTGAGCTCGGGGTCGCCAGCGCTTCCTCGCCAGCGCTTCCTTCTCAGCGCACTGCGAACCCGCGCAGCCGGCGGGGCGGGAGCCCCAACCTGCAGCCACACCCCCACCCCAAAGGCCCCCACCTCCAATCGCCGCCCCCCTCTGCCCCCGCACCGGCTCCTGCCACGCTGCAAGCTCCGCGAGGCCCGGGCGCCCCTAGCGGTGGCGGGCGGAAGTGCGAGTCAGATCTTTGAAGGTCTTCAACCCGAACTCTACAGACGACTCTGGGGAGGTCGCTCTTGATCCGGGATCCTAGCTCCTTCACCTGCAGATTTCCCACTCTCAGCAGCTGAGTGGTTTCAATGGACTTCAGTCTAAGAAGACCGAACTTCACCATGGTGATGATGCTTGAGCATGAACACTGATGCTAAGAAAAGTGTGTTTTTGTTTGTTTGTTTGTTTAGCTGAAAAGAAGGTAGGACAAGTAATCGCATTTGAAGGAATTATTTACATGTATTGAGAACTGTTATAAAAAAGACTTTGTTTTCTCAACTCATTTAATGATTTGAGTTTTTTAAAACCCTATTATAATAATCATTTTCAAATATGTAGAGTTATATATACAGCGTTATATGTCAAAACACATTTCAATAAAGGGGAAATAAAAAATAAATAAATAATTTTTAAAACTATCCCACTTCTACTACAATGTCATCATTTTATTATGTGTATTCTTACTTGGAGATTTGAGAGTTATGGTCTGTAGACACAGAAAACTAAAAACTGGCACCCTGAGAGAAGGAATCTTATTCCAAACATCATCATGGAAGTGACCTTACATTAAGGAGGTAAACTGAATAACTTAATTGATGAATGAAGAGTTTTGTATCAACTTCTGTATACTTTGTGTGTATTGCTTTTCACTCAAATTCTTCAATAACAATTCCCAAAAGCATCATACTGAAAAACAAAGCAATATAAAAGGCATCACAAATAAATAAAGATTTCAGAGTATACAGATAGAGGGCTGTTGTTCCATGGAGTCAAAAGGATTTCAACATCCATGACTTTGAAGTAAGCCTGATGGCCTCCTCTATTTTCTGAAGAGGCTGCCAGCAGGTGTAAATGAAGGCAGTGTGAGCACAGCATCCCTAGGATCAATACTCTCCTAAAACTGTGACCGGTAGCAATGTGCTGAGACTTATGAACAGGCTCCAGGCATTCTTGCACCATCCAAAGTGATCAGAACACGAAAGGAAATTTAGCTCTGAGCAGGGCATTATATGCCTGAACACAAAGCAGAGAAGGTGTTTCTATTGTTTCTATTCTGCAACCTGAGTGAAAAACAAAAACAGGAATGGAAAATGAAAATAACTTGGCAAGGTTACAAGAGTTTACAAGTAGAACTTCTGAGAATTTGCCCAAGTATGGAGATTCTGATCTCAACTTTCTAGATTTTCCATTCATATTCAGGGCCCCTGGGAATCATGAACTCTTCCCACCCATCCAGCCACCACATTAATCAATAGGCCTGGGGAAACATTGACAGCAAATCTTGCTTGAAGGGTGCGTTTAGAACCCTGAAAAAAGCCACAAGCAGTAGAATGACCTGTATTCATCAAACACACATATTTTCAGTACTTACTACATATCCCAGGACCTGAATATTTTATTTCTAATTTTAAAATAAAGTAATGATTTACATTAAGTGTTCATTATATTTTAAAGCCTATACACAAGTCTTTGTGTGTGTGTGTATGTGTGTGTGTGTGTGTGTGTGATCTAAATAGATGGTCACAGCATCGCTTTGAAGTACATGTTATATGCCCATTTAATGAATAGGCAGACTAACTTAAGAGAGTTTAAAGGATGTGTCACAAAGCAAGCCAGACTTAGAAACTAGATCAGCTGAGCTCTGAAACCCCTTCTCATGGGCCCTAAGGTGTCTGAAACAGAAAAATTGTCACTTGTGAAAACTGTTTAATCTTTAACAGGAAATCCATTTTAAATAGGTTGGTAGGCACCTCAGTGAGAGTTGGACTGTGAAGAAGGCTGAGCACCGAAGAATTGATGCTTTTGAACTGTGGTGTTGGAGAAGACTCTTGAGAGTCCCTTGGACTGCAAGGAGATCCAACCAGTCCATTCTGAAGGAGATCGGCCCTGGGATTTCTTTGGAAGGAATGATGCTAAAGCTGAAGCTCCAGTACTGTGGCCACCTCATGCGAAGAGTTGACTCATTGGAAAAGACTCTGATGCTGGGAGGGTTGGGGGCAGGAGGAGAAGGGGATGACAGAGGATGACATGGCTGGATGGCATCACTGACTCGATGGGCATGAGTCTGAGTGAACTCCGGGAGTTGGTGATGGACAGGGAGGCCTGGTGTGCTGCGATTCATGGGGTCGCAAACAGTCATACACAACTGTGCTACTGAACTGAACTGAACTGAGGCACCTCAGTAATTGATGCCAATTAAAACCAAAAAGGGCAATGCTGCTAAAGTACTTGAGCAGACATTCAGGATGGAGTTTCACAACTAAGAGATGAAATACAACATACAAGAGATTGAAACTTGCAGGCAGATGCCCATGTGCAGTGTACAACATTGATCTCTGGACAGACATCAGCACTGGAGCCGTTGCATGACCTTCTAAGACAAGGGCAGCCCTAAGTGAGGAAGGTTGAAAGCAGCGCCCAAAGCAGGGACTTGCTAGCAGATAGCTGATGTAAAACTCCTGGTTTTACCCTTTAGAGCTGCCTTCTTTAGTCAGGTTTCCCCAGTGGCTCAAACATAAAGAATCTGTCTGCAATGCAGGAGACTCAGCTTTGATTCCTGGGTCAGGAAGATCCACTGGAGAAGGGAATGGCGATCTACTCCAGTGTTCTTGCCTAGAAAATCAATTCCACAGGCAGAGGATCCTGGCGGGCTACAGTCCATAGGGTCCCAAAGGGTGGTACACGACTAAGCAACTAACACTTTTTTTAGTTGGAGACTTTGTGGCTTCACTTTTCTTGTTTGTAAAATGGTAATGATAACCAAACACAGAGCCATTGTGAAATTACAGATATGAAACCCCCACAAAGTGCTGCAGCCTACTGAGTATTCCATATACCAGCCACACAGCTGCCCTGGGGGTTGATACCCTCCTGTGAGACCCTCACAGCTGTTCAACACCTGTGATCCTCAGCTTTGTTGTCTTTTCATACGATAACAGAAGTCTTACCAACAGAAGACTGATCCAAGGGTTACAGGAGAAAATGGAATGTCAAATACTTAACACCGAGTGCATTCATAAGGACCTGGATCAGGTAGAGCTATAGGCACAGAGGAAAAAGGATGCCTAACAGAACCACCAAGTTCTCCATGCTAAATCCCCACAGGTCAGGGATAGTCTGCCACATTCCCTGACCACTTTCCACAGCAGTTTGTTCTTTTATATAAGAAGGTTGATAGATAATCAACAAGGACCTACTGTATAGCACAGGGAACTCTACTCAACATTCTGTAATAACCTATATGGGTAAAGAATCTGAAAAAAATGAATATATGTGTATATAACTGAATCACTTTCCTATACACCTGAAACTAACACGACTCCAACATAAAATTAAATTAAATGCTTTTAAAAATTGAAAAAAAAAAGATGAAAATGTGTAGACAAAATCTTGCACATTTCTATAAGTGATGATTCAAACTCTAAAAATCATGGGTGTGTGTGTATGTGTGACTGCAGAGTTCACACCAAACAAAAAAGAGGACTTGAAATTNAGTCATACACAACTGTGCTACTGAACTGAACTGAACTGAGGCACCTCAGTAATTGATGCCAATTAAAACCAAAAAGGGCAATGCTGCTAAAGTACTTGAGCAGACATTCAGGATGGAGTTTCACAACTAAGAGATGAAATACAACATACAAGAGATTGAAACTTGCAGGCAGATGCCCATGTGCAGTGTACAACATTGATCTCTGGACAGACATCAGCACTGGAGCCGTTGCATGACCTTCTAAGACAAGGGCAGCCCTAAGTGAGGAAAGTTGAAAGCAGCGCCCAAAGCAGGGACTTGCTAGCAGATAGCTGATGTAAAACTCCTGGTTTTACCCTTTAGAGCTGCCTTCTTTAGTCAGGTTTCCCCAGTGGCTCAAACATAAAGAATCTGTCTGCAATGCAGGAGACTCAGCTTTGATTCCTGGGTCAGGAAGATCCACTGGAGAAGGGAATGGCGATCTACTCCAGTGTTCTTGCCTAGAAAATCAATTCCACAGGCAGAGGATCCTGGCGGGCTACAGTCCATAGGGTCCCAAAGGGTGGTACACGACTAAGCAACTAACACTTTTTTTAGTTGGAGACTTTGTGGCTTCACTTTTCTTGTTTGTAAAATGGTAATGATAACCAAACACAGAGCCATTGTGAAATTACAGATATGAAACCCCCACAAAGTGCTGCAGCCTACTGAGTATTCCATATACCAGCCACACAGCTGCCCTGGGGGTTGATACCCTCCTGTGAGACCCTCACAGCTGTTCAACACCTGTGATCCTCAGCTTTGTTGTCTTTTCATACGATAACAGAAGTCTTACCAACAGAAGACTGATCCAAGGGTTACAGGAGAAAATGGAATGTCAAATACTTAACACCGAGTGCATTCATAAGGACCTGGATCAGGTAGAGCTATAGGCACAGAGGAAAAAGGATGCCTAACAGAACCACCAAGTTCTCCATGCTAAATCCCCACAGGTCAGGGATAGTCTGCCACATTCCCTGACCACTTTCCACAGCAGTTTGTTCTTTTATATAAGAAGGTTGATAGATAATCAACAAGGACCTACTGTATAGCACAGGGAACTCTACTCAACATTCTGTAATAACCTATATGGGTAAAGAATCTGAAAAAAATGAATATATGTGTATATAACTGAATCACTTTCCTATACACCTGAAACTAACACGACTCCAACATAAAATTAAATTAAATGCTTTTAAAAATTGAAAAAAAAAAGATGAAAATGTGTAGACAAAATCTTGCACATTTCTATAAGTGATGATTCAAACTCTAAAAATCATGGGTGTGTGTGTATGTGTGACTGCAGAGTTCACACCAAACAAAAAAGAGGACTTGAAATTGGCAAGAGTCACAAAATGGAAGACAAGAAATCAGCTGCAGATGTTCAGAAGTATGTGGACTCTCATATGTGTAAAAACAGACAGGCTGCTAGGAAAGTATATTTTAACTGAAATTACACTGGTAGCAATTCCTGACTAAAGACTTCTGGTTTCCTCTTTCCTGCTCTCTGGGAATAGTCTGTGCACTCAGGATTCCCTACCCTGAGAGGAGGAAAGATCAGCTTACCCCACCCGAATGAATTCCTTTCTCAGTGCTCTCCATAGATCAAACATGACTCCATTCATTTTTCTTCTTCATCCAATAGTTTTCTCCCTATAAATTATTTCTCCATGTTGTATTTAAGTCTGAAAATATGTTTAGCTTTATTCTGGTAATGGGAACAGTTTTGTCATTAAATCCTCTGGAAGTTAGAATACTGTGAATAAAATATAATAGTATTTCTATTAGGAGTAATTTTTCCCATAAGCCCCCAGGCAACAAATCCTGAAGAACAATAATGGAGAGACAGACTCCAGTGAGAATAAATGTCACATGCACAATATAAAACACACACTGCACAACATCTTTGCAGATTCTCTCCCATGAGCTGTGTTCTCTATAATTAGTCCTTGGAAGCCTGGGTTTTAACAACCAAAGGATAATGCATCTAATTATGTAAATCTCAGCTACAGGAATTGTCAACCTCATATTGTTACCCGAAAAACTGGGTCTGCCAGTTGGTGGATGTTGAGCTTAAAAAACACAACCAAGGCAAAGAGTGGAAGAAAGAAAGATTTATTACTTGCAGCGAGTAAGTAGAGCACCAGCAACAGATCCCAAAGCAGTGTCTCCCCGAACAGCAAAACTGGGGAAGTTTTATATTAAGCGTATGTGGGTACTCATAAAGAGGCTTGGGAAGTAGGCAGAGTCCAGCCTTTAGTTGACTGAAACCTCGAGGGTCAGAAAAAGTTAACACTATCATCTCTAAGGTTGCACTTGACCAGGTGGCTGAGTACTTCAGGCTAATCTTCACCACTGAAACAGAACTGGGAGTCTTTAAAACTGATATTGTCTTTGCTATTGTTACTTCTCTTACCTGACAAAAGTCTGAATTCTTTTTTCCATTTAAGATTCTTAATTACTGAGACCTGTTCAAGGACAAGTATTGTGGCAAGACTTTGATTAGAAAATGACTTGGACCAAAAATGGCTTCTCTTTTGTCAAGAAAGCTATGCCATCATGAACCCTACCTTATCTGCTTACAATATTTCTTTCCAGTTCAGCCTTCTTCAACCTAGTAAGACTTTGGGGGACTAACACTGCTATCTAAGATAGATACCAGCTTCTCTGGTGGCTCAGCAGTAAAGAATCCTGTAGCCCTGGAGATGTGGACTCAATCCCTGGGTCGGGAAGATGCCCTGGAGAAGGGCATGGCAATCCACTCTAGTACTCTTGCCTGGAGAATCCCACGGACAAGAGGAGCCTGGTGGGCCACAGTCCATGGGGTTATAAAGAGTCAGACACAGGTGAAACGACTAGCACATCTAAAATAGACACTGGTGTCTAAGATAGGAGAGCTATTTCAAATCCTGACAGATGATGCTGTGAAAGTGCTGCACTCAATATGCCAGCAAATTTGGAAAACTCAGCAGTGGCCACAGGACTGGAAAAGGTCAGTTTTCATTTTAATCCCAAAGAAAGGCAATGCCAAAGAATGCTCAAACTACAGCACATGTGCACTCATCTCACATGCTAGTAAAGTAATGCTCAAAATTCTCCAAGCCAGGCTTCAGCAATACGTGAACCGTGAATTTCCTGATGTTCAAGCAGGCTTTAGAAAAGGCAGAGGAACCAGAGACCAAATTGCCAACATCCACTGGATCATGCAAAAAGCAAGAGAATTCCAGAAAAACATCTATTTCTGCTTTATTGACTATGCCAAAGCCTTTGACTCTGTGGATCACAATAAACTGTGGAAAATTCTGA
>SJYA01001221.1:246220-259479 GCA_006410615.1 Neotragus moschatus | reverse complement strand
AAGCTGAAACTCCAGTACTTTGGCCACCTCAGCGAAGAGTTGACTCATTGGAAAAGACTCTGATGCTGGGAGGGATTGGGGGCAGGAGGAAAAGGGGATGACAGAGGATGAGATGGCTGGATGGCACCACTGACTCAATGGGCATGAATCTGAGTGAACTCTGGGAGTTGGTGATGGACAGGGAGGCCTGGTGTGCTGCGGTTCATGCAGTCGCAGAGTTAGACACAACGGAGTGACTGAACTGAACTGAACTGAAGATAGGAAAATCGCAGCTAAGATTTTAAAGTGTAAAAGCAATACTTCTTGGTATTTCCAAAAGTACTTAATAAACATTTCATATGATTGCACACAGATAAACAACACAGATAATTTTCCTGACATTCTGGCACAAATAGAATCAGAAGAACATAAAATTAAAATCAAATACAGAGTCAGACAGCCAGCATTCGACCTAAGTCAATCACCACAGTCTCCAATATCATCTTGCACTGATGGCAGTAGCTAAGGTGCAAACATGTCAGAAAAAGGGAGGTTCGAGAACTCCCTTCAGTCACATCACAAAGAAGGATAAATTCACAGAATCAACAACATGAGTGCCCAGGGGAAAATACCCTTTTTATTCAATTAAAAAAATTAACATATACTCTTTAAACAAAATTTCTAATTTTGTGAAAGGCATAAGGGTAACAGTTTTTCTTTACTTCTATTGGGAAGGAAGAGGGAGGCAGAGTTGAGTGTAGCCTTCAAAGTTCTTTTCTAATTTATAATCAAAATAGACATCTGATCTTGATATAAGAATATTTCTATTGAGGTATAATTGACATAGAATGCTATATTAGTTTCATACATACAATTCAATCATTTCATATTTGTATATACTGCAAAATAATCATCACAGTAAGCCTAGTTAACACCTATCACCATACACAGTCATAGATTTTTTTCTTGTGATGAGAACTTTTAAGATTTACTCTCAGCAACTTTTAAATATGCAATACAGTATTGTTAACTATATTGACCATGCTATACATTACAGCCCCATGTCTTATTCATTCATAACTGGAAATGCATACCTTTTGAACCCCCTTTACTCATGTCACCTACTTCCCACCCTCACACCCCAACCTCTGCCACATAACCTTTGGAGTTAGTGTTTTCCTCTTTTTTCCTGTATAAATGCACAGAAGTGAAATTGCTTTATCACTTGGTATTCTCAGTTTCAATGTCTTGAGGAAACTTCATATGGGTTTCCATATTGGTAGTTGCACCAATCTATGTTACCACCAAGAGTGCACAAGGGTTCCCTTCTCTCCACATCCTTGTCAACACTTGTTATTTCTTATCTTTGGAAGATGATCATACTAACAGGTGTGAGGTGATAGCTCGCTGTGGTTTTGATTTGTATCTCCCTGATGATTAGTGATGTTGAGCAACTTTTTCTATACATGTTGGTCATCCGTATGTGTTCTTTGGAAAAATGTCTATCTAGGTCCTCTGCCCATTTTTAATTAGATTGCCTGTTTGCTATTGAGTTGTGTGAGGTCTTACTGTATGTTAGATATTAGCCCATTATCAGATACATTATTTGCAAATATTTCCCCCACTCGGCTGGCTGCCTTTTCATTGTGTTGATGGCTTCCTTCACTGTACAAAAGCGTCTTAGTTTGATGTGGTGTCACTTGTTTATCTGTACTTTTATTGCGTTTGCTTTTGGCATCATATAGAAAAAATCATGGCCGAGACTGATGTGCAGGAGCTTGCTGTGTATGTTTTATTCTAGGAGTCTAATGATTTCAAGTCTTACATTCAAGTTTTTATTCCATTGAGTTATTTTTTGTGTATGATGTAAGATAGTAGCCCAGTTTTATTCTTTTGGGTGTGGCTGTCCAGTTCTCCCAACACCATTTACTGAAGAGATTGTCTTTTCCCATTGCATATTCTTGGCTCCTTTGTGATAAATAAATTGACTATATCTGTGTGGATTTGGTTTGGAGCTCTCGATTCTGTTCCCTTAATCAATCTGCCTGTTTTTATACCAATACCATATCATAGTTTTGTAATACAATTTAAAATCAGGAAGCATGATACATCCAGATTTGTTCTCTCTTAAGATTGCTTTGGTTATTCGGGTCTTTTGTGGCTCCTTAAATATTTTAGGATTTGGTTTTGTATTTTTTTTTTTTTTTTTTGCTCTATTTCTGTGAAAATTACCATTGGAATTTTGGTAGGAACTGAATTGAATCTGTAGATTGCTTTGGGTAGTATGAACATTTTAACAATAATTCTTCTGATCTATGAGCCACAGAATATTGTTCCATTTATTTCTGTGTTCTTCAATTGCTTTCATCAATGTCATAGATTTCAGAGTACAGGTCTTTCACCTCCACGGTTAAATTTATTCATAGGTTTTTTTTTTTGATGCATTTTTTTTTTTTTACTAATAGTTCATTATTAGCATATAGGAATGCAACCAATTTTTGTATATTGATTTTTTAGTCTGCAACTAAAGTTGTTTATTAGTTCTAAGAAATTTTTGGTGGAGTATTTAGGATTCTGTTTGTATAATAACATCATCTGCAAATATTGAGAATGCTACTTTTTCTTTTCTAACTAGATGCCTTTGACTTCTTGCCAAGTTACTCTGAGTAGGACTTCTAATACTATATTGAATGAAAGTGGCATCTGTGGACATCCCTCTCTTGTTCCTGATATCAGAGGAAAAGCTTTCATTCAGCATAATGTCAGTAAGGGGCTTATCATATAGGGCCTTTATTGTTTTATATTCCATCTGAATATTTCCCACCTGGCAACTTCACTTACTCCCCATTTTCACTTAAAATTGTATCAGAAACTTTGAAACACCTTTCTTTATTTCAGTTTCATCTTGGTTTAGATAATAGAAATGTTTAACATTTTCTAATTTAGTTCAAATAATCGCTGCATAATTCAAGTAGGTTCAAAAGCAAATAGACTCTAACTTATAATAGCAAGTTCTGATATAAATGCCACTAGATGATACTCTGAATATGTGACATGAGCTGGATGACTTTTTAATTACAAGAATTTGTAGCTTTTGCAAAGATAACTACTTTTTAAAATGCTTTTCTAGATGTTTTTGTCTTATCACAGAAATACATGATTGTATGTACAAGTATAATTGGCATAGAGAATTATTAATAACAACTTCCCCCCACACACACACACATACAGTTCCGTTGCTCTATTGTTTTGTCGTTGACATAATGAGGATAACTGTCTGTCTTTATGTCCATACACACATTTATAGGATTAGGTTTATTTTCCTTGTATTGTGATTACAAAATGATGTTATTCCTCAGTTTAAACTAGGTTAAAATTTTGCATTTCCATTTTTCATTTCCATAAAGTGATTTCATGTGTGGGAAATGAAATACTATCTTTGCCTGTCAGTCTAAAAACACTTTAAATCCTATATTGGTCTCCTCTGGTAAACCTTTAAGACTTTTTTTTTTCTGGTAACATTTTCTACATGGTGGATTATATTAGTTACATTAATTAAGTAGCAAACACCCACCTACCTTATTGAGGTGAATATACTTTTAATCCACAAACACAGATCAAAAGAAAGAAATGATTTTATTATTAAAGTTAAAAAACAAAAAGTGGTAGCTCTAGCTATTTTTTTTGTAAAGAATGATTTAAAAGCAGTACCTTGAAGTGGGAATCTAAAGTCACTCCTTTATTTGGAGGCTTAAGTAACTGTACCTGCCAGGAAACAGACCAGAGCCTTGTCTCTCACTTACCACTCCCTTTCATGTGTTTCAATTACAGGGAAGGTTAATGGTGCTGAACAGCCCAGGTATGAAGGCACCTTTCATTATCTTCCCTGTCAGGAAGTCCCCAGAGCCCATTAGCCTTCCCTCCGTGTTTATGGAGAAAGACACAGTGTTCTCTCACACCCCAGAGAACATGAGAACTGACTTCTCACAGTCTAGCAGACTTTTACCAATGTTTTCTGGAAAACAATTTTGCCCATTTCAGAGCCAGCCTGGAATGTAATTTGAACTCGAATACCAATATCATTTAGAATGACTGAAAAATTACCTTAATCTTGTGAGATCAGCAAACTACTTTGTATAGTCACATTTTTCTTACTTTTGGCTTTAACTGTTTATTAAACAAGCAAGCACAAAGTATACAAGTAGAATTTTTCTTTGAGTTCTTTATGTTGAATGAATTGAAGTAATTGGGATGTTAAAGAATGAGAGAATAGTAGTGAACATATATGCATGCATGCTAAGTTGCTTGCTTCATTCGTGTCTGACTGTTTGCAACGCTATGACTATAGCCCACCAGGCTCCAGGCTCCATGGGGATTCTCCAGGCAAGAATACTGGAGTGAGTTGCCATGCCCTTGTCCAGGGGACATTCCAGACCCAGGGATTGAACCTGGGTCTCTTCTGTTTCCTGCATTAGCAGGTGTGTTCCTTACCACTAGTGCTACCTCGGAAGCCCAAGGAACATATATGCACTAAAGCATTTACTCTGTACTAGGTAGGTTCTCTTTTGTATCATACCATAATGCTGCCAAACACTAAAATTTAAAACAACCTATAGGTGTCCTTTATGACTCCTCCTCTCTGAGTGTTGATCTCCATGTAGATTCCATCAGGATTCACCTTACCTAGAAACAATAGGTAACCTATGAACAGGGAAGATGTTCAGGGAATGGAAATAAAGTTCAGGCTTCACCAAACTTCTCTTGCCAAGTTCAGATGTGCTTGTATTTAGCCTGAGACAAAAACTTTGTTCCTTTTCCTCATTAATGTTCCTAACCTGTGACAAAGGCAATTGTAGGAAAGGCAATGTGGCCCTAAATTTCCCCTCATCCGTTCTCTAAGAACTTTCATTTTCCAGAGAAGACTGTGATCTATAAAAGGACATCAAACTCCAGATTAAGGTGGGATATGTGGAAACACGACCATTGGGATGGCATTGCCAGATAAATACACCATGCCCAGATAAGCTTGAATTTCATATAAATATGTAGTTTGGGAAACATGATCAACGTATAAATATGTAAAGGGCTTCCCAGGTGACACCAAAGTGTTAGTTGCTCAGTCGTGTCTGATTCTATGCAATCCAATGGTCTGTAGCCCACAAGATTCCTCTGCCCATGGGATTCTACAGGCAAGAATATTGGAGGGGGTTGCCATTCCCTTCTCTACGAAATGTTCCCAACCCAGAGGTTGAATCCGGGTCTCCTGCATTGCAGGCAAATTCTTTACCACCTGAGCCACCAGGGTCTGCCTGCTGATGCAGGAGACACAAGAGACATGGGTTCAATCCTTGGGTTGGGAAGATCTCCTGGAGTAGGAAGTTGCTACCCACTCCAATATTTTTGCCTGGAAAATTCCATGTACAGTAGAGCCTGGAAAGTTACAGTTCATGGAGTCACAAAGAGTCAGACATGACTGAGCACACACACATAAACATATAAATATATATCTGGTAACTAAATATTTGACTGTACCACACAGATGAAAGATGCTTTTAAAAAGGAGGGTCATGGAGAGGGAGTATAAAAAATGAATGCGAAATTTCAGAGTTTTTTCTAAGGCAGGAGTCAACAAACTCTGGCATGGGATCAAATCTGCTTTGTTCCTATCTAAAGTTTTACTGAAACATCACCACACCCATTTTATAGGTACAGTTCAAGGCTGCTTTCACTCTACAGTGGCAGAGTTTAGTAGTTGCAGGCCAACAGAGCCCCAGATATTTACTATCTGGCCCTTTAACAACAGCAAAAAAAAGAAAAAAACATCAATCTCTTGTCCCAGTTGAACTCCTAAAATGACACTGTGGTTCTAAATATTCACTATTTCCCATCGCTAATGTAAGACTTCTTTCCATAGTCATGCTGGATATTATAAAACTGAAAATATTTAGGCTATTAAGTAAATAATATTATTTTATTCAATAAGTTTAAACATAAGGCAATTTTGTCACTTTAAGGAAAATAAAAAGAGCTTTGAGAAATCTTTCCATATGTCAACATTTGTGTTTCACAACTCAGACAGCCTAATATAAACTTTCATTTTTCAGCACAATAAAGCAAAAAATAGTTTTAAAAGATTCAGGGAAATAAAATCCATCCACTAGATCTTCCAGTCTTCAGTACAACGCTTTCTACCAGATGTGACTCAATATGGCATAAAGGGGCATTTGTTTAACCTCATGTGGAAAACTATGGTTCTGGAAGAATGAGGGCATTGTTCTAATGCCCTAAAGTAGTAAGAAGAAGAATGTCTACATAGTAAGAAGAAAAGCAAGGTATGCAGATTCTGTAATGTGCTAGTGAGTAGCTGGAAGTAATCTTTCTATTAGAAGGTAAGATTCATTCCTCAGGAAACCAACACACTCCTGGTACCCTTGGCTGAAGCCATTTGGTGGGTGGACAGCATGAGACAGGTATGACAGTCAGAGTCACCCCGTACTGCTGAAGCAGACAGCTGGCAGAGACTGTTCACACAGTGACTAGAGGCTTTAAAACCTAGTCTGGCAGCAAAAAAGTGTAGAGAAGAAAATTCTATTTCTACTCTACCTGTAAAAGGTGTGGATTTAATTTTCAGACTATGAAGTATTGAAGGAGAAAGGCAGTCCTGAGTGACAGTGCCTCCGCTGCCAGGGCTCTGACTCAGAGGCTCAGCGACAGTGCTGGAGTGAACCCAGCCTACTGCCAACACCACAGCCAGAGACCAAAGAAGACACACAGATGGGTTTCCTAAATGTGCGTGGTAAATAACCCTGCATACAAATCTGCCAAGCCTTGACCTAGATCGTGTACTAGAACACGTAATAAAACAGGATGGTTGATATTGAGACGAGCGGACCAAATCGGTTTCAATAGACTTGAGGTTTCATGGACTTTAGGAAGAACACAGTACAGAGTCCAACAGGCTAGCAGACAAATGCACTGGAGCTCTGTTCCTCACCAGAGTGCACTAAATTTGTCCCCACACTTCAAAAACTTTCTATTGGGGTATAGCCAAGTTACAATGTAGCATTAGTTTCAGATATACAGCAAAGTGAATCTGTTATACAAATACATATGTTGTGTAACAGATTCACTTTGTATAACAGATTCACTTTTTCCGTTGTAGATTCTTTTCCCATATAGGTCATTAGCATATTGAGTAGAGTTCCCTGTGCTATGCGGTAGGTCCTCATTAGTTATCTGTTTTATGTAGCAGTGTATATGTGTCAATCCCAGTCTTCCAATTTAGCCCTCCCCTCTTACTCCCTTGGAACTCCATGTCTATTTTCTACAAACGTACTTTACTTCAGTTTTGTAGATAGGTTCATTTGTAGCCATTTATAGATTCCATGTTCCAAGCAATATCATATCATGTTTGTCTTTTCTCTGTCTGACTCACTTCACTCAGTGTAACAATCTCTAGGTCCATCCATGTTGCTGCAAATGGCATTATTTTATTCTGCTCTATGGCTAAGTAACATTTCATTGTCTATGTATACTACATCTTCTTTATCCATTCCTCTGTTAGTGGACATTGAGGTTGCTCCCATGTCTTGGCTATTGTGAATAATGCTGCAGTGAAATTTGGGGTGTATGTATCTTTTTGAATAATGGTTTTTCCCAGATATGTGTCTAAACATGGGGTTGGTGAATCATATGGTAGCTTTATTTTTAGTTTTTGAAGGAATCTCCATACTGTTCTCCATAGTGGCTATACACATTTATATGCCCACCAGCAGTATAGAAGGGCTTCCTTTTCCCCCCATGCCCTCTCAAGCATTTATTGTTTGTAGATTTTTTGATGATGGCCATTTTGACTAAGGTGAGGTGATAGATACCTCATGTAGCTTTGATTTGCATTTCTCTAATAATTAGTGATGTTGAGGATCTTTTCATGTGTATCTCCATGTCTTCTTTGGAGAAATGTCTATTTAGATCTTCTGTTCATTTTTTTGATTGAGTTGCTTTTTGATATTGAGTTATTTGCATATTTTGGATATTAATCCCTTGTCAAAGTTGCTCTCTTTGTGAATATTTTCTCTTATTCTGAGAACTGTCTTTTCATTTTATTTATGGTTTCCATTGCTGTGCAAAAACGTTTAGGTTAAATCAGTTTCCATTTATTTTAATATTTTTGATATGAGAATAAAATCACCTCTGGATTTTATAAAAATCCTTCATGGAAAATGGTGAGGGTCAGAAATTTCATGAGATTCAATAAATATAATTACCTATATATTTACTAACAGAAATAGATACAATAATCTAATAAAAACATGTTTTATCACCTAACTCGCTTCTGTCTCAGAGACTTAATCTATACCATTGTGGTCCCTAAACTGTATGTTTTCCAGTAGTTGCTATGATGAAATGTTAGTGTTTTTGGTCCGATAGTTCCTGTAGTTTCCTGTTGCAATGTTACAGACTGATGTTTCCCAAGAGTAATTTTTCTATGAATAAACAAATAAAAGTGAGAAGCACTCATATGGGGCCTTTATTAAATATTAAAGCATAAGCAGTTCTAGTTTAAAAATAAAAGAATTATAATTTTAAGTGCAAATTTGACTAACTGTGCTTTTCAAAACCTACTGTCAAATCTCTTTCACAACAGTAAATCATAAGTCATGATTTAAAATTTTCTTGTGAAACAACACTTGACAAAATGAACTTTAAGCATGACTTCTCCCATCTAAACATAGTCTTAAATGATTATTTCAATTTAAAACAAGGAAATTTTTGAGTGGAACTGGAGCCTGTCAGTTGGTTATCTTTCTATGAAGTGCCACTAAGTTTATGAGATCTCCAACAATGAGTTAAAACACCACCTTGGCAGAATCTTAGTAGCAGTCAGAAGCAGGAGTTGTGGGGACATGTTTACAAGACTTGGGGTCTAAACAGAAATGGTTTAAGGTGGACTTTCCAAAATGAGAATGTGACTGATTTTAGGCAAAATTCATGATACAATAGTTTTGATTCTGAGGTACAAAGGCAACACAGTAGATAAAAGATAGTCTGTTCAACAATTATGGGGCAATCTAATCCTTATGCAAATAAAAGATAAACTTTCACTCATTCACATTTTATACAAAAATTAGTTCAAAATGGACTGTAGATCTAAATGCAGAACCTAAAATAATACAACTTTTAGAAGAAAAGATAATAGAAAATCTTTTGTGACTTTGGAGTAGGCACACCAAATAACAATACAAAAAAGAAAAAAATCATAAACTGGACGTCATCATGATAAAAATATCTGCTCTTTTAAAGAAGTATTTACAGTTAAGAAAATTTAGGAGCTATGGACTGGAGATGATATTTATAAGTAACATACTTAACAAAGAACTTGTATCTATACAGAAGATTTAAAGAAATCTTATTAATAAAACTCAATAATAATCTTTAAATAGGCTAAGAGGAGATGGAATTAATGAGCAAAAACATTGCAACATAAAAGTCCAGAACCAGATTACTTAACTGGTTCAGTTCAGTTCAGTTCAGTTCAGTCACTCAGTCATGTCCGACTTTTTTGCAATTCCATGAATCACAGCACGCCAGGCCTCCCTGTCCATCATCAACTCCCAGAGTTAACTCAGACTCACGTCCATCAAGTCACTGATGCCATCCAGCCATCTCATCCTCTGTCATCCCCTTCTCCTCCTGCCCCCAATCCCTCTCAGCATCAGAGTCTTTTCCAATGAGTCAACTCTTCACATGAGGTGGCCAAAGTACTGGAGTTTCAGCTTTTAGCATGGTTCCTTCCACAGAAATCCCAGGGATGATCTCCTTTAGAATAGACTGGTTGGATCTCCTTGCAGTTCAAGGGACTCTCAAGAGTCTTCAACACCACAGTTCAAAATCACCAATTCTTCAGTGCTCAGCTTTCTTCACAGTCCAATTCTCACATCCATACATGACCACTGGAAAAACCATAGCCTTGACTAGACGGACCTTTGTTAGCAAAGTAATGTCCCAGCTCTTCAACATGATATCTAAGTTGGTTATAGCTTTTCTTCCAAGGAGTAAGCATCTTTTAATTTCATGATTGCAATCACCATCTGCAGTGATTTTGGAGCTCCCCCAAAATAAAGTCTGACACTGTTTCCACTGTTTCCCCATCTATTTCCCATGAAGTGATGGGACTGGATGCCATGATCTTAGTTTTCTGAATGTTGAGCTTTAAGCCAACTTTTTCACTCTCCACTTTCACTTTCATCAAGAGGCTTTTTAGTTCCACTTCACTTTTTGCCATAAAGGTGGTGTCATCTGCATATCTGAGGTTATTGATATTTCTCCTGGCAATCTTGATTCCAGCTTATGCTTCTTCCAGCCCGGCGTTTCTCATGATATACACTGCATATAAGTTAAATAAGTAGGGTGACAATATACAGCCTTGATGTACTCCTTTTCCTATTTGCAACCAGTCTGTTGTTCCATGTCCAGTTCTAACTGTTGCTTCCTGCCTGTATACAAATTTACTTAACTGGTAAAATCTACCAAATATTCAAAGGAGAATTAATGCCAATCCTTTTCAAACTTTTCTTAAAAAATAGAAGGCATAGGACTACTTTCAGACTCATTTTATGAGGACAACATTACCGTGATACCAAAACCAGACAAGTACTCCAATAAATAAATAAATAAAATCAATAAATGGCTCATAGAAATACTAATACAAGTAAATCCAAGAATATAATAAGAATATATTTTATAACCTGATGCATCTGGGGTCACTCATTTCTATCCCAAAGATTTAATCCCTGTTGAACAATAAACGCGGGCTTTCCAGGTGGCACTTGTGGTAAAGAACTCACCTGCCCAGAATGGAACAAAACAGAGAGCCCAGAAATAAACTCACAAGTATAAGGTAAATTAATGTGTGACAAAAGAACCTAGAATGTACAATGGGGAAAGACAGTCTTTTTAATAAATTGTGCTGGAGAAACTGTATCACCACTTGAAAATGAATGAAGCTGGGCTACTATCTTCCACCATACACATAAATTAACTCAAAATGAATTAAAAATTTGAATGCAGACCATGAAACCAGAAAACCAGAAAAAAAAACATAGAAAAAAAAAAAAAACTTCTTCTCCTGGGTCTTGACAAGGATATTTTCGATATGACCACAAAAGCACAAGAAATAAAGTGAAAAACGAGTGAGTCTATATCCAACGAAAAGCTTCTGAGCAGCACAGGAGCAGCTTATAGTAAGCTCTAAGAAAAGGCAACCTGTGGAATGGGGAAAAGATATTTACAAACCACACATCTGACTAATAATTAATATCCAAAATACATAAGGAACTCATACAACTTAATAGTAGGAAAACCAAATAATCCAATTGAAAAATGAACAGAGGAGAAGCTAAAGGCAAAGGAGAAAAAGAAAGATTTACCCATTTGAATGCAGAGTTGTNAATGGGGAAAAGATATTTACAAACCACACATCTGACTAATAATTAATATCCAAAATACATAAGGAACTCATACAACTTAATAGTAGGAAAACCAAATAATCCAATTGAAAAATGAACAGAGGAGAAGCTAAAGGCAAAGGAGAAAAAGAAAGATTTACCCATTTGAATGCAGAGTTGTAAAGAATAGCAAGGAGAGATAAGGAAGCCTTCCTCAGTGACCAATGCAAAGAAATAGAGGAAAACAATAGAACAGGAAAGATTAGAGATCACTTCAGGGAAACTAAAGATATCAAAGGAACACTTCATGCAAGTTCAGTTCAGTTCAGTTGATCAGTTATGTTCGACTATTTGCGACCCAATGAACCGCAGAACGCCAGGCCTCCCTGTCCGTTACCAACTCCCAGAGTTTACCAAAACTCATGTCCATTGAATCAGTGATGCCATCAAACCATCTCATCCTCTGTTGTCCTCTTCTCCTCCTGCCTTCAATCTTTCCCAATATCAGGGTCTTTTCGAATGAGTTAGCTCTTCGCATCAGGTGGCCACAATATTGGAGTTTCAGCTTCAACATCAGTCCTTCCAAAGAAAACCCAGGACTGATTTCCTTTAGGATGGACTATCTGCATCTCCTTGAAGTCCAATGAAATCTCAAGAGTCTTCTCCAACACCACAGTTCAAAAGCATCAATTCTTCAGTGCTCGGCTTTTTTTATAGTCCAACTCTCACATCCACACATGACTACTGGAAAAACCATAGCCTTGACTAGACACACCTTTGTTGAACAAAGTAATGTCTCTGCTTTTTGATATGCTGTCTAGGTTAGTCTTAACTTTCCTTCCAAGGAGTAAGCATCTTTTAATTTCATGGCTGCAATCACCATCTGCAGTGATTTTGGAGCCCCCAAAATAAATCAGCCACTGTTTCCACTGTTTCCCCATCTATTTGCCATGAAGTGGTGGGACCAGATGCCATGATCTTTTCTGAATGTTGAGCTTTAAGTCAGCTTTTTCACTCTCCACTTTCACTTGCATCAAGAGGCTCTTTAGTTTACTTTCTGCTATAAGGGTGGTGTCATCTGCATATCTGAGGTTATTGATATTTCTCCTGGTAATCTTGATTCCAGCTTGTACTTCTTCCAGCCCAGCGTTTCTCATGATGTACCCTGAATATAAGTAAATAAGCAGGGTGACAATATACAGCCTTACCATACTCCTTTCCGATTTGGAACCAGTCTGTTGTTCCATGTCCAGTTCTAACTGTTGCTTCCTGACCTGCATACAGGTTTCTCATGAGGCAGGTCAGGTGGTCTGGTACTTCCATCTCTTTCAGAATTTTCCACAGTTTATTGTGATCCACACAGTCAAAGCCTTTGGCATAGTCAATAAAGCAGAAATAGATGTTTTTCTGGAACTCTCTTGCTTTTTCCATGATCCAATGGATGTTGGCAATTTGATCTCTGGTTCATCTGCCTTTTCTAAAACCCAGCTTGAACATCTAGGATTTCACAGTTCATGTATTACTGAAGCCTGGCTTAGAGAATTTTGAGCATTACTTTATTAGCATGTGAGATGAGTGCAATTGTGTGGGAGTTTGAGCATTCTTTGGCATTGCTTTTCTTTGGGATTGGAATGAAAGCCGACTTTTTCCAGTCCTGTGACAACTGCTGAGTTTTCCAAATTTGCTGGCATATTGAGTGCAGCACTTTCACAGCATCATATTTAAGGTTTTCAATCAGCTAACTGGAATTCCATCACCTCCACTAGCTTTGTTCATAATGATGCTTCCTAAGGTCCACTTGACTTCACATTCCAGGATGTCTGGCTCTAGGTG
>SJYA01001221.1:199565-235281 GCA_006410615.1 Neotragus moschatus | reverse complement strand
CATTATTCAGTGGTTTAAAAAAGAAAATAATCTTGCCATTTGAGTTAACATGAATGGACTTTGGTAGCATTATCCTAAGAAAAATATGTCAGAGAAAGAAAAATGCTATATGATCTCAGCTATATGTGGAATCTAAGGAAAACAGAAGGAAAAAAAAAAAAAGCGAGCTTATAGATTTAGAGAAAAGACTGTGGGTTGCCAGAAGTGGGGAATGGGGAATGAATAAATAAATAAATGATATCAAAAGGTTAACAACTGCAGTTACATTTAAAACAAATAAGTCATTTAAATGCAGTGTACAACAATTAGACTATAGTTAAAAATACCGTGGCACATATTTGAAAGTTGCTAAGACTGTAAATCTTAAAAGTTCTCAATACAAGAGAAAACAATTGTGAAACTATGTATAGTGGCAGGTGTTAACTAGAATTACTGTGATTATCATTTTTCAATATATACAAATGTTTAATCATTATGTTGTACTCCTGAAACTAATATAATGTATGTCAATTATATCTCAATTTTTAAAAAATATTAGTAAAAACAAAACAACACATCTTTTGAAAAAGTGTTCAAAAATTTGGAATAAGCATTTTACCAAAGTTATATGGGATGCAGATTAGCACATGAAAAGCTATTCTATATCACACTCATTAGGGAAATGCAAGTGGAATTTCCAATGGTATTCTCCTACATATCTATTTGGTTAAAATTAAAAAGACTGATGATAGCAAATGTTTCATTTATAGTGCCTACCTTGGAAATGACACAAATATTTATCAGTAGTTAAAAGGATAAACTGTGATATATCCATATACTAGAATATTCAATAATAAGGATAAACACATTGTAGGTAAGTTATAGAACATAGATTACTTACACAATAACTATATAGTGGAAGAAATGAGGCAAAAAGAAAACTGTACATATGATATAACTCTATTTCTATAAAATTCTATGTGCGAATTAAACTGGCATCCTTGGTGGTCAGTCGATGGGAAGAGCAAAGAGGGGTGGAAGAAAAAGTTTATAAAGGAACAATAAAAATCTTTGGAGAGATAGGAAGATGGTGCCATGGTGCCGTGCTTTGATTTCAAAGCATCAGATTGTATGCTTCAAATATGTGCAGTTTATTTAAAATTGATTATACCTTCAAAAAAGTTGTTAAAAAAGAAAATATCTCCTTACAATAAAAGTTAAAATAGTAGGTAATTATTATTATTTCTCCTGAGTTTGAATCCCCAAAGACACTTTGTCAAATGGTACTTTTCAGTGAAACTTTCCAATGAGTCCTCCTTGGTCTTAAAAAAAATAGGCTCCTAAGTCACATTTCAAAGGGTCAGATAACACTCTCCACTCTGTGAAAGTGTGTCTTACACTAAGAAAAACAAACCATCTAGTTTGCTAAGGAAAAAGACTTACAGAACCAGGAAAATGCAAACAGGAAGCTCATGGGAACTTGCCAAATGCCTGTTGAAAAAGAACAGGACAGCATCCAGGAAACTTTCCTCTTTGTAGGGAAGTAATGGGATAAAAAATTATAACTTCACTAATAAACATTCAACAGATCTTCCTGAAGACAGAACAAAACCCATCCTTCCTCCCATAGAGTAGAATGGCCTTCTCACATGCTTGAAAGATTAGTGAAGGAGACCAGGACATGCCGTCTCAAAATATGCCACTTTGGCATAAGGATGGTTTTGAACTGAAAGAAACTGAGATGCAGGAAGAACTCTTACTTCACCTTTTCTACCTAAAAGCAGGGCATGAATTTCCCCTATGACAGTGCTCTCCTCTTCCAAACCAGAAAGAGAGTGACTCTTGTGACCAGAGGTGGAGAATGGGTGCTGAGATGAGTCTACATAAGCAAATCTTATGAAATTAACATTTATCTCCCATCAGTTTCCCCATGTATTTCCTACACACTTTTATGTAATTTGTCAAACATCAAAGCCCCAAATCCCTTTTTATTGCTAAACATGGAATATAAATCCTCGAGACTAACTGCTTCCTTTAGTTTCACTTCCTTTCTTTTGGACTCTCCTACACATGAAATATGAAGAAATAATAAAAATGTTATGGTTTTTTCTCACATTATTCTGTCTTCTGATAATTTAATTTGCAAGCCTCTGAAAGAGATGGGAATACCAGACCACCTGACCTGCCTCTTGAGAAATCTGTATGCAGGTCAGGAAGCAACAGTTAGAACTGGACATGGAACAACAGACTGGTTCCAGATACGAAAAGGAGTACGTCAAGGCTGTATATTGTCACCCTGCTTATTTAACTTCTATGTAGAGTACATCATGAGAAATGCTGGACTGGAAGAAACACAAGCTGGAATCAAGGCTGCCGGGAGAAATATCAATAACCTCAAATATGCAGATTACATCACCCTTATGGCAGAAAGTGAAGAGGAACTAAAAAGCCTCTCGATGAAAGTGAAAGAGGAGAGTGAAAAAGTTGGCTTAAAGCTCAGCATTCAGAAAACGAAGATCATGGCATCTGGTCCCATCACTTCATGGAAAATAGATGGGGAAACAGTGGAAACAGTGTCAGACTTTATTTTGGGGGGCTCCCAGATCACTGCAGATGGTGACTGCAGCCATGAAATTAAAAGATGCTTACTCCTTGGAAGAAAAGTTATGACCAACCTAGATAGCATATTCAAAAGCAGAGATATTACTCTGCCGACTAAGGTCCGTCTAATCAAGGCTATGGTTTTTCCAGTAGTCATGTATAGATGTGAGAGTTGGACTGTAAAGAAGGCTGAGCGCCGAAGAATTGATTCGTGAACTGTGGTGTTGGAGAAGACTCTTGAGAGTCTCTTGGACTGCAAGGAGATCCAACTAGTCCATTCTGAAGGAGATCAGCCCTGGGTGTTCTTTGAAAGGAATGATGCTAAAGCTGAAACTCCAGTACTCTGGCCAGCTCATGCGAAGAGTTGACTCATTGGAAAAGACTCTGATGCTGGGAGGGATTGGGGGCAGGAGAAGAAGGGGACGACAGAGGATGAGATGGCTGGATGGCATCACTGACTCAATGGACGTAAATCTGAGTTAACTCCGGGAGTTGGTGATGGACAGGGAGGCCTGGCGTGCTGCGATTCATGGGGTCACAAAGAGTCGGACACGACTGAACAAATGAACTGAACTGAAGATAAGCCTAAGAGGGTTGAGGCAAGAAATTTCCTCTCAGACATTAGCAATAGAGGGGGAAAAATGTTTTAGTAGTGACATGGGCATAAACTTTGGAGTTGATCAAATCACCTCAGTGATCACATCAGTATTGTATTCTGAGCAACTCTCCCTTGGTATTCTTTTCTGTTACTATTTCTCATGATATCTGGTAGCACTGCAGTGTCCAGAGATGCAATATACTCTCTCCAATGTGAGGCCTTCGTTGTTCTTGTTGTTCAGTCTCCAAGTCATGTCCTACTCCTCACAAACCTGTGGACTGCAACATGCCTGACTTCTTTGTCCCTTGCCATCTCCTGGAGTTTGCCCAAGTTCACATCCATTGAATCGGTAATGCCACCCACCCAACCATCTCATCCTCTGTCATCCTCTTCTTCTGCCTTCAGTCTATCCAAGAATCAGAGTCTTTTACAATGGGTAGCCTTTCCCAATGGGTAGCCTTTCCCTTCTCCAGAGGAGCTTCCCGGTCCGGGGATCAAACCCAGGTCTCCTGCATTGCAGGCAGATTCTTTACTAGCTGAGCTGCAAGGGAAGCCCTCCAATGAGCCAGCTGTTCACATCGAGTGGTCAAAACATTGGAGCTTCAGCTTCAACATCAGTCCTTCCAATGTGTATTCAGAGTTGATTTTCTTTAAGATTGACTGGTTTGATCTCCTTGCTGTCCAAGAGACTCTCAAGAGTCTTCTCCAGCACCAGACCTGTATGCTGATATTATTTTAGAAACCATTTCCATACCTCCCTTTAATCTTATTCAAGCTAAAGTCATTGAATTCTTGTTTTAAGCTCTAAGGCAATACAGCTCACATAGCAGAGTCTTGATAAAGCACCACATGCTTATGGACCTGCTGCTGCTGCTGCTGCTAAGTCGCTTCAGTCGTGTCCGACTCTATGCGACCGCATAGACGGCAGCCCACCAGGCTCCCCCGTCCCTGAGATTCTCCAGCCAAGAACACTGGAGTGGGTTGCCATTTCCTTCTCCAGTGCATGAAAGTGAAAAGTGAAAGTGAAGTCACTCAGTCGTGTCCGACCCTCAGGGACCCCATGGACTGCAGCCCACCAGGCTCCTCCATCCATGAGATTTTCCAGGCAAGAGTACTGGAGTGGGGTGCCAATGGATCTCAGACATGATATCAATGTCAGCCTCTTGATTGCGCCAAAAGCAATTCTGCACTCCTTCATATTCACCAAACACGGGTAAAATACTTCTGCTGATGCTGCTCGGACACAACTGAATGACTAAGTGCAGATATCTAGGAGCCTGTAAGAAGTCACTGATACTGTGCTTTCTAAAAGAAGTTTCTGCTCTCACCCAAAATTATCCCCCAAGGTTTTTCTTTAATCATGTGGATAGCTTCAATAGGGTTTTGTTGTTGTTGTTTTGTTTTTTTGCAGTAGGGAAGCTTGATAATGTATCTGGGAATACTCTTCCCAGTAATTCTAGTCTCCTTGATATCAGTAAGATAAGAAGAGAAAAATCTTTGTAAAATGGTGCTAAGAAAACTTATTCAAAGCCAGACGGGGGGGAAGAAAACTAAAGGGACTTCTGCCTATTCTTTTTATATTATGCTAAGACTTTATTATCAGGCCTGCCTGTAGATTATCTGAATCTCTAGACATGTACCTTTGTTTAGAGAACTTGCTATTCACTATTGATAAAAAGTATGTTGTAATTCTGAAGGGGTTACCTTGCTTTCTGTCAGATAGAAAATCATAAACTCTGTCCAGTTTGGATACAAATGATTCCTGTCTGATAGAGATAATCTCCAAAATTCAGAATGACTTTTGATCTGAATCAAAAATTTAGCTGATTTTCCCTATAGATCATTAGCTATTTTTTATCTAAAAGCAGTAATCCTATTTAAGAATTCTCCTTTCTAGCTACTCTAAATGCTTCTGCCCCATCCAGTTCTTTCAAATCAGCACTACCATCATGCCGGGTCTCTTATTAATGAGTTCATTAAATCTGTGACATAGACTCATTTACATTTGCATGAGAGTCATGAGTTTAATTTATGAAAATGATACCTTGAGAAAGAGGCCATGTGAGTAGCACCAGGTGTACCAGTCAATAAACCATGGGCATACAAAGAGCCACCTGCGTGGACACATACACTGGGAAACTGGTCATTTCAAACAGTATCTCTGCCATCTTTCCCCTGCTTTAATTTTGGTTCATAAGCGCTAAGACTTTGCAATATCTAGTAGATATGTGAAGTTTCTCTGTTAAAACTGTGTAGGCTCAGATCTGTTTTGCACTCGTATATTTTTTAATTGAGACTTTGGACTCTGCCCTTTTCTACAAAAGAATTAATGCCTAGTGCTTTGAAGTGTGTCTGATAACAGGCTCCCATCCAAGGCTGCGATTTGTTCTGGAAAGTTTCAGCCTACAAATCCACACTTCCTCAACTCTGAGATGTCCTTACTCACCAGCACTTCCGTGGTGTGGTTGTTCCCACTGTTAGCTTGGCGAGAACCTCTACCACTTCCTTTTCTTTGATCTTCCCCCTTTCTTAGGGAGATTTCTTGTACACTACTGCTTCTCCTTTTCCTTTCACTTTGCCCCTCTTTTAACAAGTCTAAACATCCTCCTTTGATGGAGCTATTTCCCCTGCAGTCAACTTCATTGCAATTACTCTGATTGATGAATATTGGTAGCATTCTCCTATCAAAAAGAATTAATCAAACATCAAACCTGATGAATGGGGATTGATTCAACTCTTATGAGCCAACAGCTGAGAGGAGACTGCTTCCATGAGTGTATTTGTGAATTTTTTGGTTATGAAGAGTTTTGCATCCCTATATTTAGCAATTGTATGCCTATGGAACTGAATTTTAAACTAACACAGACTCTGCATTATTCAATTCAAAGAATACGTTCCACTTAACTATCCTGCACCAGAGCAAATGTTGCACTAGGACCAAAGACAAATAAGCCATCTCAGCATCCCTCAACCAGGTCATAGTTCAACTGAGTTGATAGACATATACACATAGCACACAAGATTTATTTTATAAATATTACAGAGGTAAAAACCAGGTAAAAGTAAGGCATAATTAAGGAGAAACACATCACTGAAAGAATCTAGAAAGGTTTACAGGGGGCATTACAATTGCAGTGGGCTTTCAGCAATCACCTGGAATTTGGTGAGTCAAAATCTGAGTAGGCAGAAATGACATCCAGATGCAAAAGCATCCTGTTAAAGATCTGAAAGCCTGTTTCTTTTCCAAGTCTCATAAAAATGCAACCTTCAGTGATAGTGATTTCTTAGATGTATTATTATTCAAAAGACATTTTTATTAAAAAAAATAGAATAAACTGAAGCTGTGTGTAAATTAGATTCCCTCCAAAGCGTCATCACTTTTTGATTTTGATTAAAAGAAACACTTCTAACAAGATCCTACTGTATAGCATAGGGAGGGAACTATATTCAATACCCTGTGAGAAACCATAACAGAAAAAAATATGAAAAAGAATATATATTTGTATTATATATATAACTGAATCATCTTGATATATAGCAGAAATTAACACAACATTATAAATCAACTATGCTTTAATAAATTTTTTAAAAAAATCTATTTCCAAATGTGTGCCTCTTTAAAGGCATACCATAAAAACTATGATTTCCCTAATTTCAAAACAGCTTTATCTCCCCTCTGCAGCCTCCTTCCACACCTACTACAGGGTGAGAAATATTACCCCAGGAACAGCCAGGGATTAGAGCAGGAGGTGCAGCTGTGTGGTCTCCAAGAATATGCCAAGTGGAAGCAGCATGGGCTTCAGAACCTTCAGAACCAACTGGAATATTTGGCATTCTCTTTCATTTTCTCATTGCTTCCAAAGTCACCCATCTTCTGTCAATATAAACAGTGAAAATTCTCAAGGTCACATGGAACCATGGAGATAAAAAATCAGAAGAAATGGTTTTGAGTCCCAGTTTGACAAATAGACTCTCTAAACTTGGGAGTTTAACTGGTAGGATGAGATCTGGGGAGATGGATTGGGTGGATATACACCTGGATTGGAAGCTCTGGGGAGAAGCTGGTGCTGTAGAAATAAAATTGGAACCTGTTAGAGAATGCAGGATTATAGGAAACTCATTGAACTCCATGAAAAGGTGCAGGATAATAGGCGATCAACAAGAAAGGGTGTGTAAAGAGAAAAAGAGCAGAACCCAGGACACTGAACTCATTCATAAGATATTTCGCCATGGAAAGAAGGAGGAGTTGATGAGGGAGAATGGCGGCAAGACTCTTGAGAAGGGCAGTTGGTAAAGGAAATTAGAAGAATGCAGGATAAAACACTGAGATTGAATATACAAATGGAAAACTGGTCAGACCACATATAAAACTAGAACTCTGATCCACTACCTGCAGTGACCTGACCAGGAAACCAACTACTTCTGTGTAGTACCCATCCCAACAAGGCATTCTGCCGTAAGTCAGATTTTTAATTCTATGAGCAATACAGGAAACCAAACAATAACTTCTGCAATAATCAGCTCAAAATGCTAAGGATTTGATTAATAATTGGCAGCTTCCCTAAAAATTGTGTCTTACTTCCATCTTCAGACCCACCAGAGGAAGCCAAATATGTTCCCCTAACTAATCACCTGGAATGCCACAGTGCTAGGTAGCTATCTGCAACTTATCCACACCAAGAGCTTCCACTCAGGCCACTTGAGCCTTCCCTTTACTTTCCACTTGCCCTTCTGTCTGCCTTTGCATCTCCACCCAACACAAGTGATAGTGGCTGACTCCTTTGCTGTAGTGGATCAATAGTTTGTTTTAATTTGGTTGGTCTGCATCTGTTTCCACACACGACAGTTAAATGTTTCCAGAAGGTAGGAGTATTGATGGGCTGAGTAAGATGAGAGAGAAATGAATGTGTCCCTTGTGCTTGGCAACATGAAGGTCATGGGTGACCTTGGTGACCTTGTCATTTCCCGTGAGTCCTGGGACAAAAGCCATATGTGAGTCAGTTGAACAGTTAATAATGGTTAAGAAAACTGACACAACAAACATGGACAAATATTTCATGAACATTTTACCCAGAAGAAGAAAGATAATTTGTACAGTAAAGGATTGAAAAATACAGGGATTTTTGTTGTTTGTTGTTGTTCAGTCGCTCAGTCATATCTGATTCTACTGCAGTTGCCAGAAGGAATGAAAGACCTGATGAGAGAAAAATGCTTGTTTTCTTAATTAAGTGTGAACTAAAGCTATTAGCTGGGAATGAAAGAGAAGCTAGTTGGTAGGACGTTTTCATAGACATTTAGAAAGCAACTTACTGGAAAGTATAGCAAAATTACATAACACAATTAATTGTCTGTTTCTGATTAGTGATCAAAAATTTAAAGTCAGTTTGATCAATCCAGTGATGAGATCTGTTCTACCTTCTTCTCCCCAAGCGTATAAAGACTCACGTTGTTGTTAGGTAGGATTGGGTTTCAGTTCAGTTCAGTCACTCAGTCGTTCCCGACTCTGCGGAATCGCAGCACGCCAGGCCTCCCTGTCCATCACCAACTCCCGGAGTTCACTCAGACTCACATCCATTNACTTTCTGCCATAAAGGCGGTGTCATCTGCGTATCTGAGGTTATTGATATTTCTCCCAGCAATCTTGATTCCAGCTTGTGCTTCATCCAGCCCAACATTTCTCATGATGTACTCTGCATATAAGTTAAATAAGCAGAGTGACAATATACAGCTTTGACATACTCCTTTCCCAATTTGGAACCAGACTGTTTGTTCACCTCCAGTTCTGTTTCTTCTTGACCTGCATACAGATTTCTCAAGAGGCAGGTCTGGTGGTCTGGTATTCCTATCTTTTGAAGAATTTTCCATAATTTGTTGTGATCCACAGAGTCAAAGACTTTGGCATAGTCAATAACGTAGCAGTAGATATTTTTATGGAACTCTCTTGCTTTTTCGATGATCCAGTGAATGTTGGCAATCTGATCTCTGGTTTCTCTAACTTTTCTAAATCCAGCTTGAATATCTGGAAGGTCACAGTTCATTTACTATTGCAGTCTGGCTTGGAGAATTTTGAGCATTACTTTGCTAGAGTGTGAGATGAGTGAAATTGTGTGGTAGTTTGAGCATTCTTTGGCATTGCCTTTCTTTGGGATTGGAATGAAAACTGACCTTGTCCAGTCCTGTGGCCACTGCTGAGTTTTCCAAATTTGCTGGCATATTGACTGTAGCACTTTCACAGCATCATCTTTTAGGATTTGAAATAGCTCAACTGGAATCCCATTGCCACTGCTAGTTTTGCTCGTAATGATGGTCCACTTGACTTCACATTCCAGAATATTCAGTTCTAGGTAAGTAATTACACCATCATATTTATCTGGGTCATGAAGATGTTTTCTGTATAGTCCTCCTGTGTATTCTTGCCACTTCTTTTTAAAATCTTCTGCTTCTATTAGATCCATACCATTTCTATCCTTAATTGTGCCCATCTTGCTTGAAATGCTCCCTTGGTATCTCTAATTTTCTTGAAGAGATCTCTAGTATTTCCCATTCTACTGCTTTCTTCTATTTCTTTGCATTGATCACTGAGAAAGGCTTTCTCATCTCTCCTTGCTATTCTTTGGAACTCTGCATTCAAATCGGCATATCTTTCCTTTTCTCGTTTGCTTTTCATTTCTCTTCTTTTCTTAGCTATTTGTAAGTCCTCTCAGACAACCTATTTGCCTTTTTTTCATTTTCTTTTCTTGGGGATGGTCTTGATCACTGTCTCTTGTACAATGTCATGAACCTCAGTCCATAGTTTTCAGGCACTCTGTCTATTAGATCTAATACCTTGAATCTATTTGTCATTTCCATTGTATAATCGTAAGGGATTTGATTTAGGTCATACCTGAATGGTCTAGTGGTTTTCCCTACTTTCTTCAATTTAAGTCTGAATTTTGCAATAAGGAGTTCATGATCTGAGTCATAGTCAGCTCCCCGTCTTGTTTTTGCTAACTGTATAGAGCTTCTCCATCTTTGGCTGCAAAGAATATAATCAATCTGATTTCAGTATTGACCATCTGGTGATGTCCATGTGTAGAGTCTTCTCTTGTGTTGTTGGAAGATGATGTTTGCTATGACCAGTGTGTTCTCTTGGCAAAACTCTGTTAGCCTTTGCCCTGCTTCATTTTGTACTCCAAGGCCAAATTTGCCTGTTACTCCAGGTATCTCTTGACTTCCTACTTTTGCATTTCAGTCCCCTATAATGAAAAGGATATCTTTCAGGCGCGTTATTTCTAGAAGGTCTTGTAAATCTTCATAGAACCTTTCAACTTCAACTTCTTCTGCATTATTGGTCTGGGTATAGACTTGGATTACTGTGATATTGAATGTTTTGTCTTGGAAATGAACAGAGATCATTCTGTCATTTTTGAGACTGCATCTAAGTACTGCATTTTAGACTTGTTGTTTAACTTAGATGGCTACTCCATTTCTCCTAAGGAACTCTTGCCCACAGTAGTAGATAGAGTGGTCATCTGAGTTAAATTCACCCATTCTAGTACATTTTAGTTCACTGATTCCTAAAATGTCAATGTTCATTCTTGCCATCTCCTGTTTAACCACTTCCAATTTGCCTTGATCCATGGACCTAACATTCAAGGTTCCTATGCAGTATTGTTCTTTATAGCATCCAACTTTACTTCCATGACTCGGATCAGTTAAATATATTGGTAACAGAGACTCAGTAAGACTAAGAAAATACAGGACAAGACAGCAGTTTTAAGCATAGAAACTTCCCAGCAATCAGCAACAAAGTGCAATGAAGCACTAGCAGGCAACAGAATGAGTTAGCAAGCCAAGTAAGAAGATACAGACCTGGAGTGGTAGCGCTCATCATCTAGACAGCATGTTCCAACACCATTTGTTTCCAACAAATTGCAGAGACAGGATGAACTTCCACCCAAACTTTGGTTTCCATGTCAAAAATGATGACCTTTCTTCCCAAACACACAGACACATACAAACAGATACACACAGCAAAAGGTTATGAAGTGATATATAGTGAGGTTTTCTTAAAAGAGCAAAGAAGCCTTCTCCAGCTGGTCCAAAAACTACTTAAAAGAGCAAGGAAAAAAAGAAGACCTGGAGTTTTTGTGACTATTAGGAATCGGAGTTGGAAAAAATATTTTCATGTGTGGCTTGAATTTCCCACCTATACCAACATCATCTCTTGTGGCCTTGGCCTGCAGTTTACTTGAAGCAGGGCTTTAGTTTCCCAGTCAGAGATTGAGGTTGGTAGCAGTGAGAGCATCAAATCCTAACCACTAAACCAGTGGTCAATGACAAGGCCCGGGCTCTTCAGCTTTGCAGAAAAACATTCCTGCAAAGACAGAAAGTAGTGAAACAAGAAAAGTGTTTGTCATGAGGAAAAGGGTACAATGAACGTGGATAGACATACCCGAATTCAGACTCATGCCTTCATGGAAGTTTAAATCTCTTATATAGAGCAATTCTTCAAATTTCCTTGGTCCAATAATTTTGGTTTGCCTGGTTCAGAGTCCAAATTTGGTATATTTCAGAATCCTCCTACGAGGTCAATGGGTAGTTAGTATCACTCCCCTTTTGACCTCCAAGGAGCCTTTCTGTGCTTGTGTAGTCAGGGAAGTCTCCTGACTTCAAGAATAGGAAATATATGGTCTGTTATCTTCTATCTGAGCAGGGCTCAGCCTCTACCTTCGACTGTCCAGGTAATTTCAACTTGGTGTATTTGTCAAAAGAGAAGGGACTCCAACTGTTTGCCCCAGGGCCACCATTTATCTCCTGACTCATTCTTGAGAGTCCCTTGGACTGCAAGGAGATCCAACCAGTCTAGGATCCAACCAGATCCTGAAGGAAATCAGTCCTGAATATTCATCGAAAGGACTGATGCTGAAGCTGAAACTCCAGTACTCTGGCCACCTGATGTGAAGAACTGACTCTTCGGGAAAGACCCTGATGCTTAGGAAAGATTGAAGGTGGGAGAAGAAGGGATGAGATGGTTGGATGGCATCACCGACTCTATCACATAAGTTTGAGTAAGCTCCAGGAGTTTGTGATGGACAGGAAACCCTAGCTTGCTGCAGTTCATGCGGTCACAAAAAGTTGGTCATGACTGAGCAACTGAATTGAACTGAGTCAGGATATTAAAGCACACAGGAGCTAAATATGAGCAAAGAAAGGGCGGGGGAGACAGGTCAGACAGCAGGAAATCATGCATCTTGTCAACAGCAGTGGTGCATGGGCAGACAGACAGCCCTCTCCAGACTGACTGGAAATCACACGTATTAGAAAATAGACAAAAATAAAGGTAAAGAAAGATGGGAATTTCCTGCATCCAAATGTAACATGTTTCTCATTATGCTTTTATTACAAAGAAATTTGTTTTTGTTCAGTCACTAAGTCGTGTCCAACTATTTGTAACCCCATAAACTGTATCCCTCTCCTTCACTATCTCCAATAAAATTAGCCTTGTAGGTAAGAAGTTCCCCTTCATGCAATGACACTATGACATTTCTCGATCTAAGCTAAATAAGGTCGAAATTCCCTCCTCCCCTTGGGGAGATCGAGCTGGGGTGAAAATCAGGGCATACAACACCCAAATTCCTCCTTCCCCAGTGAATATTCCACCCCTTCATTTGTATGCCCCTCATAACTGGCTTGCTAAAGAAACCCAGGGCAGTGGCTCCTGATCTGTCTGCCTACTTTCTGTCTCAGAGCATATTCTTGTTCAAATAAACTCTCACTTTACTTTCTTAGCTTCCTTGTTTCATCTCTGAAATCTTTCTTGATAAATAAAGAACCTTTAACTCACCAGGAACAGAAGTTATCATCAACACTGAGGGAAAGAAGTCATGTGTCTTGGCCTAGGACCATGTGTCTTGATAGCAGCATTTCTAAAAGCAAGAGACCCACTAGGACCTCACCAAATACCTTTTGCTGCTACTGTTTCTGCAGCCTGTGGCTCTGTCACAGAAATGTTCATGGTCCTCAAGTTTATAGAATCTGAGGTTATAGATCCTCAGGTTTATAGAATGTACAACATCCTTGTGGCACAGTGTGGGAGTTAATCAACCATCTTTATGGCAGAGGCCACAGCTGAAACCTAGAAGGAACTGCAGGTCCCTCCTGGCTACAGAAGTCCCTCTGTGTCCCTTGTTTCTTGTTCTAAAATATGAGAAAAGACATTAGTTTCCTAGGCCTTCCCTGAGTCCAAAGAATAGGCTCAAGCAATTAATAAGACAATAGATTCATAGGGTTCCTAGTTCCTCCTAAAGGGGTATGATAACATTATATGATGATTATCTTCAAATTATTATACAGAAACTAAGACCCTCCCCCCCACATCGTGGATGGAAGATGGTGACTATAAGCTGACCACAGTAAGTAAAACTTAGACTAGTTGAAACCAAAAACTTGAGATTCCAAAGATATCATACTGTTACCTTATTACCAGCCACTTGGAAGGAAGTTATATACCCTGCAGCCCTCACCCCAAATTTTGCCTTTAAAAACTCTTTCCTGAAAACCATTGGGAAGCTCAGGTCTTTTGAGCACAATTTATCAGTTCTTCTTGCTTCATCTTCACAATAAATATTCCTCTGCTCTAAATTCAGATGTTTCAGTTTGTTTAGCCTCATGGGGCATTAAGCATACAAATCTGTGTTTGACCACATTACTGTGATGATAGTGATATGAGAGTCTCTGAAGGAAGAAATACACCACTATTAGCAGGATCTATGAACAGAAGCATACCCAGTAACTACGGAAGAAGGGAAAAAAAAAAAAGAGGAAGTAGTAAAGGAGGGAAGGAAAGAGCAAAAGAAGAAAGAAATAAAAAGTAAGAAAAAGAGGAAGTAAGAGAAAGAAGGAAATCTGAATACAGAAGGAAGAAACAAAAAAACTGAAAGAGAAGTTCACAATTTGACCCACTTGAAAATGCAAAATTTATTGAAAGAACTTAAGTAACAAACAGATAAAAAGTTGTTGATTGACTTTTGTGCTTCTACAAAATAGGTTCTGAATTAACTTTAACATCTTCTGAAATACAGCTTCATAGCCTTAATCAGGAGAAGGCAATGGCACCCCACTCCAGTACTCTTGCCTGGAAAATCCCATGGACAGAGGAGCCTGGTAGGCTGCAGTCAGTGGATCGCTAAGAGTCAGAACTGAGTGACTTTACTTTCACTTTTCACTTTCATGCATTGGAGAAGGAAATGGCAGCCCACTCCAGTGTTCTTGCCTAGAGAATCCCAGGGACAGGGGAGCCTGGTGGGCTGCCGTCTATGGGGTCGCATAGAGTCGGACACGACTGAAGTGACTTAGCAGCAGCAGCAGCCTTAATCAATACTGGGTCTAAGACTACAGTTATACTTTGGGTTCCCACCAAATTTTAAAAAAGCTACATTTCTAACCTTGGGGAAATTATTGAACATAAAATATAGGAGACCAGTTATATCTCACCTTAATTGTAACAACTATTGTCTTGTCCATACTCCCCATAGTCATCATGCCTTTTCCCCCAAAATATCTCATAGTGGGCATGACATTCTAATTCAATGAGCAACAAAATTAAGACTGGCACTTCAAAATGTCTTGACAAAATGGGACACTATGGACCATCTCCTTAGTCAAAATATTTAATATACGCCACAATGTAAATAAAACTCAACCCTCAAGGATTATCCCCACTGAGTCACCACTAAACAACCCAGTTTGTCCTGTTCTTATACTTGGAGAGAAAGAATAGTGCTTCATGATGGATTACCACAACCTTAACGCCATGTTACCATCTATTAAATCCCCTGTGCCCAATATTATTGAAATCACAAACTCAGTCATATCAGAAAATGATAACATTTGCTAATATAGTTTTGGCTAATGTTTTATTCTTTGTCTCTTTCAACAGCCCCTTTGCTTTTATCTCCATAAGGACACCTGCTTCATCCAGCTTTATCCAGCTACCCAGGAGTACCTCACTTGCTCTACCATTGTATACTATCTTTACAAACAAGATCTTAACTGTATCCAACTTTCTTAAAGAGCACAATTATGTCATCACGATCTTGACATCCTCCTCCAAGGAGATTCATTTAGCATACTCATTAAGGATTTTCTCCTAGTTTGTAAATTGCCTTTTCATTTTGTTGTTTCTTTTTCTGTGTAGAAGCTTTTTAGTTTGATGTAGTCCCACCTGTTGATTTTTACTTTTGTTACTTATATATTCGTTATCCTTTTTCTCCAGAGCTTTCTTCACTTTGGCCTTTTAATTTTGATATGTATTTTACAATAATATTACCAAGTTCTTTGAAAAACCCTATAGAATCTTTACTGAATTTCTTCAAATCTACGGATGAGTTTAGGAGATCTGACATCTTAAAGACCTTAAGCCTTTATATCCATGAAGATGGGCTAAAACTTCATCATTAAATTCTTTTTATATGTATTTCATTAAACTTTTTATAGTTTTCCACATTCAAGGATTGCACAGAAAGAATGTGTTATTTAAAACTATGTATTTTCACTGTTACTATTATATAGAAATCTATTTGTGTATATATTAACCACATGCCTTGCCATTTGTATAAACTCTTTTTTTAATGTTAATATTTTCAGCTGTGAAATAACCTATTGCACATGGCTATTATGAAATTAAAATGAGGAAATCCTACGTAAACTGTCTAGCTTTTTAAGTGTACCCTATCAACTCTTGGTTTGTACTGCTTTTCCTTTGTTCAAATACACATCCCTTGGTTGGTGCTGAATGAATTTAGGAATCCAAGACTCTGGAAGTTGCCTCAATTAACTATTGCTTTTTCCAAGACAATAAAAAGTAGCAAAAATTGTGTGTCCTCTTACTTATGAACCTTATACTCTGTAAGATTGGCTGAACTGCAGAAGTCTTTGTCCTTGGGTAATGTGCTTTGGATTTCACCAAATGAACTGAGCCTGTGAGTAACCACTCACCAATCTGCACTAGTTTCACTGGAACACCTTTCCCCCAGCCCTGCAGGGCAGCGTGACTGGGTGCATTCTTCCATACACATCTGCATGCAATGACTATAAGATCGACTGTTTCAAAAGTTCACAGTCTGTCGTTTTGCAACTTTTTTTCACACATAAAACACACAAAGAAATAAAAAAATCAAGAGATTTTATGGATGAAAAAGCTGTTATCTTTGATATTACAGACTTTTCAAAACCAAAGAATAATAACAATAATAAAAGCATAACACCTTTAACTCAATAGTAATTTTCTTTTCTTTTCTTTTTTTAATATCAGGATTCTTACAAGGAAATCATATACAGCTGGATGTGAGAATAAAAGTAAAAGTGAGTTATGTGACAGAGTAAGAGAGCAAGTTTTTAGAAGTTACACCCCCAAATTTGTCTAATGTATCACATGTATACTGAAGACCAGAATACAGATATTTCATCTTTTCAAACAATTCTTACATCTAAAGTTTTACTGATTAAAATTTCAATATCTTCAGCAGTTAATTATAAAGTATTGATAAACATGGATTATTTTGTTGATTAAGATTCAATCAAGTATGATGGTTATCAGAGTTTCTTCTCTAGGAAAGGCATTGCTAATCTTTGAAAATGTTAATGGTTTACCTTTTTATGAGTATTGTATTAAGAATCAGGATAACTGAAATTAATGAAAGTTATTATGTAACTGGTTGACTTTCAAAGCTAATAATGTTAAAACATTTTAAGCTACATAAATAGAGTTTTCATAGATACTGAACCTTTCAAACAAACAAACAAAAAATCCAGTGTTTTGGCTTTATATGAAAATGAGTCAAAGAATAGCTTTTTATACTGCATTCAAAATTTAATTATAAATACCAGCTTGAAGCAGAGTTCACTCCTCTAAGGTTTTACCATTTGGGGCAGTTAACTCATTTCCCATTGTGAAAGGCGGTAAAACACTTTCTTGTAGCTCTTCTTGTCACCATTTTCCTTCTCAAAATGAAGTCCCTAGTTTGTTTTCTCTCTCTGTTTTTCTATAAAGAAAACATATATACAAGAAATACTATATATTTAAGTTGGTTCAAACATAATTGCAGTTTTGCACTGTTGAAATTTGCCAGTTGATATTGGAATACATTCTTAAGTAAATGTGGTTATGTTATACATCATTTCAGTGCACATATCACTCTTTATATTTTTTTTGCTAATTACTTATTATTATTATTTATTTTATACTATTTTAGACTATGGACATGATATTAGACAGAAAGCAAATTTGAGTGATTTTCTATTCCAGTTCAAACTGGGTCATGAAGCAGTGGAGACAACTGACAACATCAATGACTCATTTGTCCCAGTAACTTCTAACAGACGTGCAATGCAGTGGTGGTTCAGGAGGTTTTTCAAAAGAAAAGAGAGCCTTGAAGGAGAGGAGCATAGTGGCTGGCCATTGGAAGTTGACAACAACCGAGAGCCATCAATTGAAACTAGTCCTCTTACAACTACACAAGAAGTTGACAAATAGCTCAACATCAACCATTCTATGGCTGCTGGGCATTTGAAGCAAACTGGAAAGGTGAAAAAGCCTCATGAGCTGATCGAAAATATAAAAAATTGTCATTTTGAAGTGTCATTTTCTCTTATTCTGCACAACAATGAACCATTTTTCAATCGGATTGCTATGTGTGATGAAAAGTGGATTGTATATGGCAACCAGCAATGACCAGCTCAGTGACTGGACCAAAAAGAAGCTCCAGAGCACTTCTGAAAGCAAATTTGCACCAAAAAAAAAAAAAGCTATGGTCACTGTTTGGTGGTCTGCTGTCCATCCAACTCACTACAGTTTTCTGAATCCTGGCAAAACCATTATATCTGAGAAGTATGCCCAGCAAATCAATGAGATACACTGAAAACTGCCACACCTGCAGCTGGCATTGGTCAACACAAAGGGCCCAATTCTTCTCCATAACATTGCCCCACTACACATTGCACAGTCAACTGATGCTTCAAAAGTTGGACAAATTGGATTTGCCTCATTACCCACATTTGCCTGACCTCTCACCAACTGACTACAACTTCTTCAAGAATCTAGACAACTGACCAGCACTTCAAGCATCTAGGCAAATTTTTGCAGGGAAAACCATTCCACAGGATGCAGAAAATGCTTTCCAAGAGTTTTGTAGAATCCCGAAGCACAAATTTTTATGCTATAGGAATAAATAAACTTATTTTTCATTGGCAAATATGTTCTGATTGTAATGGTTCCTATTTTGATTAATAAGATGGGTTTTGTCAGGGGACGTTTAACTTTAAGGAATCCAATATGTTGCATTTTTCTTCCTTTGTGTGCCATTTCTCAAGGATTCTCTGTTCCTTATCAGTTCCTATTCCAGGAATGAGTAGAGCTGCACACAGCTCTCAGAACTGAGATCATGAGAAAATGTATCTGCTCGGATTCCTTTCTGTAACTCCCTTCAGTGACTATTTTCACCATAAGTGACCTTGTATGTATTAGACTATCCATATTGTGGCTATTGATAAAATTTCATCCTGTGTAATAGCTGAGTAATCATCCTACTAAAGATATATATAAGCCTACATTTCTGCTAATAAAATACCCTTGCTCCATTAAAGCTTGGGTCCCTGTGTCTTTCTTTCTCTCTCTCTCTCTTTCTCTCTTTCACTTTCTTATCGACTCTGGACCACCAGGTTCCAGTCCGACATTAAAGGACTCCAACAGGTTTGAGCTCAGTTACAATGATTTTAAATTCACAATCTGAAACCACAATTACTTTTGTATATATATAATATACAATACATTGCAATTTAGTTAATATATTATTATTAACTAAAGTCCATACTTTATGTAGAGTTCACTCTTTGTGCTGCACATTCTATAGGTTTAAGAAAAGTATAATGATATAATCCACCCCTATATATAAGAAGTAGTTCTATTCACTTAAAATCCCCTTTGCTTCGCCTATTCATCCCTTCTTCACTTCTGCTGCTGCTGCTGCTAAGTCGCTTCAATCATGTACGACTCTCTGTGATCTCTAACCCCTGGCAAGCACCAGTCTAAACTGTCCCCATAATTTTGCCTTTTTTAGAATGTCACATAGTTGAAATCATATAGTATGCAGTCTTTTAAGATGGTTTCTTACTTTGCAATATGAGTTTAAGCTTCTTCCATGTCTTTTTGTGGTTCAATAGCTTGTTTTTTTCAATGGCTACTATTATTTTATTGTCCGGATATAACATAGTTAATTTACCTATTGAGGACATCATAACTGCTTCCAAGTTTCAGCAATTATGCATAAAGTTTCTATAAACATGTATGTGCACTTTTTCATGTGAACATGAGTTTTCATCTCATTTGTGCACATATGAAGGAGTATAATTACTGGATTATATGTTAAGAGTGTGAATATTCCGTAAGAAACTATCAAATTGTCTTCCAAAGTGACTGTGCCATCTTGTATTCTCACAAGTGAGGAATAAGCATTTATGTTGCTCCACATCCTCATTAATATTTAGTGTTGGCAGTATTTGGATTTTACCTCTTTCTAAAGTGTATGCAGTAGTACATCATGGCCGACTTAATGTATGATTTCCTAATGGCATATGATGTTCAGCATTTTTCCATACACTTACTTGCTATCTGTATATCTTCCTTGGTGAAGTGTATCTTAATATCTTTGTCCATTTTTAACTGTTTTCCTATTGTTCAGTTATAAGAATTCTTTGTATATTATAGAAATCAGTCTTTTATCAGATATCTTTTTACAAATATTTTTCCCAGTGTGTGGCTTGATTTTTCATTCTATTAACAGTGTCTTTTGAAAAGCAGAAGCATTTTATTTTAATTAAGACCTATTGCATTTTACATTGTATTCCATGATCCATTTTGAGATCCTTTTAATATATACCAGAACTATAAGGTCTTTATCTAGATTCACTTTTTTGGCATGTAGATATTCAGTTGTTCCAGCATCGAAATAACATAAAGAGAAATAGACAATCTCAACCAGCCTATATACACTAAAAGATTGGAAGCTATAATTAATAACTTGCCAAAGAGAAAGCACTAGGGCTACATGAGTTCACTGGTGAATTTTAACAAAACATTTTAGAAAAAATGCATGCTTGTTCTCTAAAAATAGAACTAGAATGAATACCTTCTAACTCATTTTAAGAGGCCAGCATTATCCTAATATCAAAAGAACACAAAGCATTATTTTAAAAAGGAAAAATTCAGACAAATGAATATAGTTGCAAAAATCTGGAACAAAATATTAGTCAATCAAATTCAACTATATATGAAGAGAATCATAAACCATGAACAAGCGGGACCTATTCCAGGTATACAAAGCTGCTTTAACATAAGAAAGCAAATCTGTGTAATTCATCATATAAACAGGTTAAAGAAAAAAAAACTATAAAGTGATACTAGTATATATAGAAAAAGGATTTGACAAATCCAACGTTTATTCATGACAAAAGCTTCCAGTAAACTAGAAACACAAGGGAGCTATTGCAACCTGATGTTGAGAATTTATAATACATCTACAGATAATACAGTATTTTTTAGTGAGACTCTAGATGCTTTCTCACTAAGATTAAGAACAAAGCACAAGTATCCCTTCTCAACACATTTTTTAACATTATCTTAGAATTCACAGCTAATATAAACTAAAAATAAATTTAAAATATATGAGATGTTCCCTTGATATCTCCAATTTATTGAAGAGCTCTCTAGTCTTTCTTATTTCTTGTTTTCCTCTTTGCCTTATTCACTTAAGAAGGCCTTCCTATCTCTCCTTGCTATTCTCTGGAACTCTGCATTCACTTGGATTTAATCTTTTCCTTTTCCCCTTGCCTTTCACTTCTCTTCTTTTCTCAGCTATATGTAAAGACTCCTTAGACAACCACTTTGCCTTCTTGCATTTCTTCTTCTTGGGGACGATTTTGCTCACTGCCTCCTACACAGTATTATGAACCTCTGTCTATAGTTCTTCAGGCACTCTGTCTACCAGATCTAATCCCTTGAATCTATTAATCACTTTCACTGTATAATCATAAGGGATTTGATTTAGGTAATACCTGAATGGCTTAGTGGTTTTACCTACTTTCTTCAATTTAAGCCTGATTTTTGCAATAAGGAATTCATGATCTGAGCCAGTCAATTTCAGGTCTTGTTTTTGCTCACCATATAGAATTACTCCATCTTCTGCTGCAAAGAATAAAATTAATCTGATTTCAGAATTGGCCATCTGGTGATAATCCATGTGTGGAGTTGTCTCTTGTATTGTTGGAAGAGGGTGTTTGCTATAACCAATGTATTCTCTGGAAAAACTTGGTTAGCCTTTGCCCTGTTTCATTTTGTACTCTAAGGCCAAACTTGCCTATTACTCCAGGAATCTCTTGACTTCCTACTTTTGCATTCCAATCCACCATAATGAAAAGGACATCTTTTTTGGTGCTAGTTCTAGAAATTATTATAGATCATAGAACTGGTCAACTTTGGCTTCTTTGGCATGAGTGATTGGGGCATAGACTGAGATTACTATGATGTTGAATGATTTGTCTTGGGAACAAACCAAGATCATTCTGTTGTTTTTGAGGTTGCACCCAAGTACTGCATTTCAGATTCTTTTGTTGATTATGAGGGCTACTCCATTTCTTCTCGGAAATTCTTGCCCACAGTGGTAGGTATACTGGCCATCTGAATTAAATCTTTCCATTCTTGCCCATTTTAGTTCACTGATTCCTTAAATGTCTATATTCACTTTGGTCATCTTGTATCTGATCACATCTAATTTGCTTTGATTCATGGACCTAACATTTCAGGTTCCTATGCGATACTGTTGTGTACAGCATCGAACTTTAATTTCTACACCAGACAGACTTTACTTTCACCACAGACACAGCCACAACTGTCGTTTTTGCTTTGGCCCAGCTGTTTCATTCTTTCTGGAGCTATTAGTAATTACTCTCTGCTCTTCCCCAGTAGCATACTGGACTCCTTCCAACCTGAGGGGCTAATCTGGTGTCATATCTTTTTGCCTTTTCATACCATTCTCAGCAAGGTGTTTTCTCAGCAAGAATACTGAAGAAGTTTGCTATTCCCTCTTCCAGTGGACCACATTTTGTCAGAACTCTTCACTATGACCCATCCATCTTGGGTGGCCCTGCAAGGCAAGTTCATGGCTTTATTGTGTTATGCAAGCCCCTTCACCATTACAATGCTATAATCCATGAAGGGTAATAGAAAAGCTGAAGGGAACTCAATCAGAGACCAAGGACCTGTCCAGCACTCCTATCCCAGGCCTTTATCCCCACCACACATGGTCTCAGGAGTCATGTTCTTTGAGTGCCTACCACTTGGTCAATATCATATTAGGTTTTACAGAGAAACAAGTTACACTTTCCTCCCTATACAGAAGATATTTTTGTGATTTTGGTAGTGAAAATGCATTCAAAGAGCATTTCTAAAGTAAATCTTTCCAAATGTGAATATGTGGATGTTTTTTGTCTGTACATTCAATAATATGAAACTATGATGACTTAAGGAGTATAATTAAAGTAGGGAAAAAACCCACTCTCCTTTCTCCCTAAAAATATTTCAGAATAATTGGGCTTATAAGAGCCTGGAATCACAAAGGCTGATGATGAAAACTATGTGATTGGGATAGTTCCAATTAGATACTTTCTAAAATATTTTTCTTTCCAAAGTATTTTAAGCTACAGAGAAGCTCGTTAACTGTAATAGAGCTCATTGAAGATGAATTCTTTAGAGATAAGCAGAGCACTGCCAGCCCTCAGGTGCCTGTGTGGGAGAGATACTCTCAATTCACGGCAGACACTCTGTGCCCTGTGCATATGGTCAGTCGTGTCCAACTCTTTGTGACCCCATGGACTGCAGCCTACCAGGCTCTTCTGTATACGGGATTTTTCAAGCAAGAGTATTGGGTTTCCAGTCCTTCCTCCAGGGGGTCTTTCCAACCCCGGAATCAAACCCATGTCTTACATGTCTCCTGTATTGGCAGGCAGATTCTTTACTACTGAGCCATCTGGGAAGGCCCCTCTGTGCCCTGAAATGTGGCCAAAGCTGCACAGTGCTATGAAGGCAACTTGTGAGGAGAGGGGCATGTACAGGAATGCAACAGAGTATGGCTCTCAGGGACAATCACATTTTAGGGGCCAAATAGTCTGAGTTTGGCCCGGTCCCCAGGCCTGAGCAAGCTTGGAAATATAATTTCAGAGTTTCTCAAGCTATACATGAAGTCTTTAAATTCTGTATCAGCTCTGTAAATCTTTGTTTTCATTGATTCACAATTTACCATGTAACCTCTTGTAATCGTCATTAGTTTTCAGCAGCTTTGGACTTGTCACTTACCTTGACATCAGAGATCTACAGAGTCGCTTAAATTAATGAAAAATTCCATATAGCATGATATCATTTATCTTAAGAGACTGTCTTTCTATCCTAATGTTGTTCATTGATTACTAGATTTATCTACCTGTGGTTAACCTACCTCAAAAGTTGGAAAATATTATTCAGCAAAAAATAATGTTTCTAATATAGTGTGTCAAAAATTACATTAAAATTTCCAAATATAATCCCCTAATACAATTTTTGCTTCTTTTATTATGTTACCAATGATAAAATGACTGCCTCAGAGTTGAAGTTGTCTTGAACAGTTTAATATCCTCAAGAAAAAACTTTTATACAGATTTTTTTCTTATTTGAGCATGTTACTTTTTTTTAGTGATTTTTTTGCAATAATTATAGACAGCCAAGGATGTGTAAAAGTAGGACAGAGACTTCAAGTAATCTTGGTCTAGTTTCCTAATGCTTACATTTTGTATAAAAATAAGACTCTATCAAAGCTGGGAAATGGACATTGTTACAATGTAGATGTATTATTTTATCACATGTGTTGGCATCACCACAATCAAGATACACACCTGTTTCATCACCACAAGGGTCTCCTTCCTGTTGCTCCTATATAGGTACATTTACCATTTTCCCACCCTGGCCCCCATGCACCATCCCTAAACTTTTGGCAACCACTTATCAATCTCCTTTTTCGTCTTCTTGAGAATGCTATATAATGTATTCATGTAATATATGGCCTTCAAATATCAACCTCTAAGATTGGCACAGTGTTTTACAAGAGCCATCCAGGTACATCCCAGTTAGTCATTTTTATTGTTAAGCAGTGTTTCATGGTATTCATGTACCACAATTTATTTAACCATTCACTTGTTCTAGAACATTTTTGTTGTTTCTAGCTTGGAGCTATTACAAATGAAGTTGCTAGAAAGTCATGTACAAATATTTTCATGGACATAAGATTTAATTTCTCTGGGATGAATGTAATGACAATTTTGGAAAACTAATTTATGTAGTTATGTTGCTCTGTTGCTCCTTATGTCACTGAAAGAAATGTATGAACTTGAATTCCTAGCTCAAGTGCCTCATAAATGACTTGAGAGGTTCTATGTGTGCCCTAAAAGACACTATCATTTCCTGTGGTACAGGGCTGAAAATCAAGCACAGAACCTCAACACGTATCTAGTTGAATTGCAATGCAAGTTGAACTTGCTGCCTCAAAGAGCATCTCATGTTGAATTAACATGAGGCCTTTGATTGGGAAAAAACTTTATCCTATAAGTTAGGATGGGGATCTGTGGGAAGATCCTTAGGAAGCTGGGGACACTGAGCCCCTAAACTGTGATAAATATTTCTTACCAGTGGCCCTGGCATCAACGTAGATGGCCTCTTCAACCCCAGTCGAAGTAGCATCCCCTGACACAGGTGTCATGTAAGACAACGCTTATTCTCCTCAGGACCCATCCCTACCACATCTCTTTACTTGTGAACGTTACTAGACTTAGCTCCAGCAGATCCCAAAAAGTGGAATACACACTCTGACTCATGAGGAAGGGTGCTAAATTCCAAAATAATGACTTTCTAAGTTACCAAGAAAAAAATATTGGGAAATGTGTGGAAATGAGTACTAAAGGCGTGGGATGATGGAAGAAAGAATGCCTTATAAGATTGGATGAGGTTGAATTTATGTGTTCACTAAATAAGACTGCATTTAATTTGCAGCTTAAAGTACTCTAGAAAATTTGGCTGGTTTGTCAGCTGATACATAGGCCAAAAGGTGGCCTCTCGGCTCCCTGTCACCCCCCACCGGCATGAATACACTGGAAATGCTGGACTTGCATTGGTTTAATGGAGAGAGGAACTGCAAAAGCTTAATGAGAGAGGAATGTTAGGGTGGGTTTATCATTTAAGACATGCACAACTGACCTGGGATGCTGGAGGGGTAGGTGAGATCCAGAAGTCTCACCTTCCACCAATACGATGAGGAATAAATTTATGAGAAGACCATATCAATATCCTTTGTAGACAAAGACTGTCCCCTGCCATACCATTAGACAAAGGATGTTGCAGCCATCAAGCCATCAGCCACTGGAGCCACCACTGATAGTGTACCCTGAGGGTATTCAAGAGGCAGAAAAATAGGATTTGACGTTAGATGTGCATGTGTGCTAAGTAGTTTCAGCTGTGTCTGACTCTGTGATCCTATGGACTGTAGCCCGCCAGCCTCCTTTGTCCAGGGGATCCTCCAGGCAAGAATACTGGAGTGGGTTGCCATGCCCTCCTCCAGGGGATCTTTCTGACCTAAGGATGGGACCTGCATCTCTTCTGTCTCCTGCATTGGTATATGGGTCGTTTACCACCACTGCCACTTGGGAAGCTCTGGCCCTAGATGGTTGAGATGTATATCAAAGGAATAATTTTACTAAGCCCAGACTCTTGCAGCTTCTCATACAGAGAAAAGTGCTAAATTCGTTAATTTGAGATGTCTGTTGTATTGCTTGTTTTCTTTTTATTGACATTTGATATTTTACTACCTGGGTGTTTCGATTTCCTTTTTTTTTTTTTTTCCAGAAACTGCTATATATCCTATTTCTCTTTGAAACAGTCGAAACAGTCCTCAGAGAAGTTGTAGCTCAGGAAGTCCTCAGTGATATTCCAATAAGACATAATGCTCCACTTTTAGGTTGTGCTTTTTTTTTTTTTTTTTCAGTTGACACCTTGAAGACTCTGCTGTTGCTTCTTTCAGTAATTGCATTGGGAAACCTAAATGCAATGAAGGTAATTGAATCCTGGGGTGATAGGAACCAAGAGGCAATATTCAATTATCAAAAGCAAAGTGGGCATGGTTACTTTAATGAACAGTAGGGTCAAAGCAGCAATCAGAATGTTGATCACAGTGTCCCTGGAAGTGAAATAGATGGGAAGCCTACTAAATTTATATTTATGTGTATAAGCAGAAGAGTCCCGAGTCAAGGGAGTAAAAGTCTAGCCTAAGTCATAAAAACAGATCATTAAATCCCTTCAATCCATTCCCAGAAACAAGCCAGTTTATGCACCCAGAATCCCTGGAATGAAGGTGAGGCTGAGTCTGCTTGAAGAAGGACCCCAGTACACTACTAAAAGTTTGTACTATCAATCCTTATCTCAGCCTTCCCCAAGATTACTTTTGGCCTTTTGCCAGGGTAACTATGCATTGGGAAAAAGGAAATATTAGACTTTTGGGGAACTACTGACTGGCTTTGAACTAATACTAATTCTAGGAGACCTAAAACGTTGCTGTGGCCCTAAAGTCAGCATAGAGCCTTATGGAAGTCAATTGATCAACAGAGTTATAGCTCTGTTCTGCCTCACAGTGGGCACAGTGGGTATCTGAACCAGTCATGTGGCTATCTCTGCAGTTCTGGAATGTATGCTTGGAATAGACATATTTAGCAGCATCTGATTCTTCACATTTGTTCCTTGACTTGTGGAGGGAGGGTTACTATTGAGGGGAAGGCAAAGTAAAAGCTATGAGAACCACCTGGAAAAATAGTAAATAAAATTTAACAACACATTCATAGAGGGGTTGCAGAGTTTACTTCCACCACCAAGGACTTGAAGGATGCAGGGGTGGCAATTCCTACCACATCCTATTTGGCTTATGTAGAAGACAGATGGATCTTGGAGAATGACAGTGTATTATCATAATCTTAACCAGCTGGTGACTCCAGTTGTAGCTGCTATTCCAGATGTGGTTTCATTGCTTGAGCAAGTGAACACTCACCCTGGTAAATGGTATGTAAGTTTATGTATTTAATCTGGAAAACACCTTTTTATCTATCCTTGTCCATAGGCCCACTAGAAGGAGTTTGCTTTCAGCTGACAAGGTCAGTAATATACTTTCACTGCTCTACGTCATGGGTATATCAACTTTCTAGCCTGATGCCATAATTTACTTTGGTCTAAAACTGATTGACTCTCCCTTTCCGAAGATATCACACAGGTCTGTTACATTGCTGCCTCTATGCTGGTTGGCTCTGCTGCTGCTGCTGCTAAGTCGCTTCAGTCATGTCCGACTCTGTGCAACCCCAGAGACCAGGCTCCCCCGTCCCTGGGGTTCTCCAGGCAAGAACACTGGAGTGGGTTGCCATTTCCTTCTCCAATGCATGAAAGTGAAAAGTGAAAGTGAAGTCACTCAGTCATGTCCGGCCCTCAGCAACCCCATGGACTGCAGTCTTCCAGGCTTTTCTGTCCATGGGATTTTCCAGGCAAGAGTACTTGAGTGGGGTGCCGTTGCCTTCTCCACTGGTTGGCTCTAACAAACAAGAAATAGCAACTACTCTAGATTTGTTGGTAAGGCATTTATGTGTCAAAGGATGGAAAACAGATCATACAAAAGGCAGTGGCCTTCTATATCAGTGAGATTTCCAGGGGCCCAGTGGTGTAAACCATGTCAAGATCTCCCTTCTAAGGTAAATACGGATAAGCAATGACATCTGGCCCCAACCAAGAAATAGGCACAGCATCTAGTGACTTCTTTCGGAAGCAGCATATTCCTCATTGGGATGTGTAAGTCCAGGCTTTTTTATGAAGTGACTCCAAAAGCTGCTAGTTTAGAATGGAACTCAGAACAAGAGAGGGCTGTTTAATAGGTCCAGGTTGCCATGCTGGCTGCTTTGGATCATAAGATTCAGAAGATCCAACAGTGCTTGATGTATCTTAGGCAGCTGTGGACGTCCTTTCGCACCTTCTGAAGGCCCTTAAAAGTGAATTGATGCACGGGACTTAAGAATTGTGGAGCAAGGTCCTTCTATCATCTAGGTAACCAGTCTACTTTAGAGAAACAAAACATCTGCAACCTCTGTAGAAACTGAATGCTTAACATTGGGCCATCAAGTTACCATATGACCTGAGCTGCCCATCATGAACTAAGTTGTATCTTAACCACCAAGCTGCAATACAGGATGTGCATAGCAACACTCCAGCATCAAATGGAAGTGGTATATATGTGATCAGGCCAGAGCAGGTCCAGAAGGCACAATTAGTTACATGAGGAAGTAGCTCAAAAGCCCACAGTCCTCACTTCTGCTACACTACCTTTTCTCTCCCATCCTGTACCTGTGACCATGGGCGTCCTCCCCACTATGGCGGAGAACTGACAGGGGAAGACTCAGGCAAGCCTGGCTTAAGAACGGTTCTGCACAAGATGCAGGCACTACCTAAAAGTGGACAGCTGCTGCCCTCACCCTATCTTTGGGACATCTTTGAAGGATGGTGGTGAAGGGAAATCCTCCCTGGAGACACAGCTTGAGGCAGTGAGCTTGGCTGAGGGAGAAACACTTGGGAGGAGAAATGGTCAGACACGCTGAATGAGCAAGGACTTGAAAAAGAAAATCGGGGAAGAGGTATGTGGACAGACTTCTTTGAATAGTTGAAACACATGAAGATATTTGTGTCTTCTATGAATATTCCTCAAAGGGTGATCTCAGCAGAGGAGGATTTTAATTATCAAGTAGATAGAATGATACAATATTTATTCCTAGAATAAATAGAATGTGCTTCCTCAGCCTGGCTTGACTGGCTACAAAATGGTATTCACTTCTGAACAGGAACATCACTTTTGCTTATGCAAATAAGATTCCCCAATTTTCTCCTAAACTTTCTTCTTACCTTCAAATCATTTGTGATTAAAAAAAAAACTTGCTGATGTGTTATTTAAAGATTTGCTTTCTGAGGCTACCTTACCTAGGAATTGGTGACTACATGGGGACAGAAACTCTAATTTTTTCCTCACCACTGATCCCTCATGTTTTGATTGAGAAAATACTTGGGAATATCTGTTTAAATATTGATATTTGAGCTGATCACTGATTAGAAGTCAGCCTCTATCAACTATTGTACCTCTATCGACTATTGCTTTCTACTGTTTGATTTGTAACATCGGCATATTTATGGTTTACAGTAACATTTTTATAAGTTTATTATTAATTTTGCATAAATTCATCCTCCAGGATTTGTGTTCGATAATAATTTGTGTTATTTTTGTTCCATTTTCTTCCCTGGAGAAGGAAATGGCAATCCACTCCAGTATTGTTGCCTGGAGAATCCCATGGACTGTAGCCTGTAAGGCTCCTCTGTCCATGGGGTCACAAGAGTGGACATGACTTAGTGACTAAACCATCACCACCACCAATAATAACTTGCTGAAAGTCTAGTTTTATATGTTAGGTTCTGTTGGTTTTCCACTCATCTACTACTGATTTTTCAGTACCATGTGTTGAAATAATTATGATAAGTGAAGAATTATTTTTTCCCAAAGTTATTTTCACATTAAACACTAATAATACATGTTCCCCTTTTTTCTGAAACTGATAAAAAAGACTTAGTGCTGAAAGCCTTAGTAAAGAAATTCTCAAATCAATGAAAGCAATTGCAATTGAAGCTTTAAAATTTAAGAAGAAATCTTCTGGTTTAACTGTGGCATTGTTCTTAACAAAATATTTCTATAATTTTAAATTTATTGAATTTTAGGTGTTAATATATACTAGAAATCAACTTTTTTATATATTTCTGAAAAGTCAACTTGGCTTAAATGTCTATTGTTATTATTGTTATAATTTAAGTGCAACTAGGTTAGGAGGATAGGGATTCAAAATTACACATTTAACACAATTTAATTCATGAGAAAATATTTCATAGATACTTAATAAGTCACCTGTATTAATTCTTTTTTAGCTCTGATAGCCATATAAGTTTTTTGCTTATTTTTCTGAAGAGAGTAAATCTTTAAAATGAAAAACAAATTTTTTTTGAAATGGTGAACTATACAACTTCAGAATTATTTTGACATAGAAGATTGCTTGATTTTAGGCAACAATTATACATTTCATTTGATTTAACTGTTATGAAGTGAAACTTAAATTCCTCATCAAATGTGCTAAATTCCAAGGCTGCATTCATCTGCAATGCAGACCTGTCATTTTATAGGAAGCACACTTTGCCAATACTGACTGGGTCATTTTTGGTGGTAACAGGATGCAAATTTGAATACAACCTTGATTCTGAGAAGAAAGGGAGAGTCCAGAGAAAAACTGAGCTGAGTGAATCCTTCTCACTAAAGGAATAATATATATATATATATATATATATGTAGATTCCAATCATTTGTAAAAGCAAATAAAGCAAGCACTTCTCATTTAACAAAATGAAACTAGATGGGCCTCACATGCACATGGGAAAGGGTCTGATTTTGTGGTAATTCAGAATTTTAATCTAAAGACAAGTTTCTCTTTTCAAAGCAATTTCTTCAGTAGTACACATATTATGTCAAATATTCTGCTGGACCTCAGAACTCACTTTCTATATATAGATAACAATTAAACTGTAAAATCTTGGCATGTGGATGCTTGCATGTGTAAGTTTATTAAGCGTTAACAGGAAGGCTGGGACCAAACCTATGTGTTTATGGTATACATTAACCATAACCATGTGGTTATGGTATGCATTGGTATACAGTATTACTTAATATGATGTGAAAAAGGGCTTCTCAGATGGCTCAGATGTAAAGAAGCTACCTGCAATGCAGGAGATGCAGGTTCAATCTCTGGGTCAGGAAGATCCCCTGGAGAAGGAAATGGCAACCCACTTCAAGTATTCTTGCTCCCAGAATCCCATGAACAGGGGTGCCTGATGGGCTACAGTCCAAAGGGTTGCAAAAAGTCAGACACAACTGATTGACTGAGCACACACACAATGTGAAAATGCTCCAAGTTTATTTACAGTTTTGAGGGTTTGATCTGTCCCCTGTAAAAGTCTGTAAGGATTTAAGAGGAACTCTATATTATTCTTTTCCACATATTTGTCAGAGTGTCTTTTGGCCAGGCCAGTACAGTGTTGCCAGAGGCCCACAACTTTATTCTCCTAATATAGGTCTAGTGTTACCATTTTACCCTGCATGTCTGGCCCCTGAAATAATCTGAGTTTGAAATGAGATTTGCTTCAGTCCTCTTATTTGACAAATGAGAAAACCAGATTGTTTAAGGGATTTGCCTAAGTCCTGATAGTAGGACTATTTTATGACTTTCATTGGTTTACTCATTTCCTATGACTGCTATCACTAATTCCCACAGTTAGTACCTTAAAACAACAAAAAACAATTATCTTAGAGTTTTGGAGTTCAAATGCCTGAAGTGAGTCTTCTGAACTAAATTCAAGCTGCCAGCAGGAGGCTCTGGGGGAATCTATTCTCTTGCTTTTTCCAGCTTTTAGTGAAAGCCCACATTCCTTGGCTCAAGGCCACATTCTCAGCCTATGAAACACTTTGCTCCCACTTCTATTCTTATCATCATATCTCCTACCTCTTTCTCTTCCATCTGCTCTGTCTTGTAAGTACCCTGGTGATCACACTGAGGCCCCTGGAGTAGTCCAGGATTCTCTTACCATCTCAGGATCCTTAATGTGCAAAGTCCCTTTTGCCGTTGGATGTGACACATTCACAGGTTTTAGGGATTAGGCTGTGGGCATCTTTAGGGTGCCCACTCTAACATAATGAGCATTTTTGTCTGATGGGCTACTTCCTCCATTACAAAATAGTAACAGATACACTGTATGGCTGTCTTAGTCTAGAGACAAATGTAATTCAGGCTCAACTTCTTATGAAACACATTATTATTATATTCATGCTTTCTCCTAATTTTAAAAGAAATGAAAATTAAACCAGTTCAATGGCCTGTCATACCTCATAGATAAATAGGCCCTGGATGAAAAAGGTAAAAATGCAACACAGGTTTGTGAATTTCATTTTCTTCATCTTTACACTAAAATTTCAGGCCTAATTTGGAGTTTCAGATGAAACTGTTGTTAACTGCACACTGCTTTGGAATGTGCTACCACTTATGGTTACCTTTAACTTGATTCAAGTGTTCACTGAGCAATACAATATTTTGGCCAATGCCTGTTGTCACTAGACTATTTTAAGACAAAATCCAGCAGCCACACAGGAAAGACAGATATCACATCTACACAGCTCTTTTCTCAGCAGAAAATGCTTTTCCTAAGAGGTGCACTTCTTAATTTTGTGCATCCCATATTCTTTTGTGCATTCTAGCTTAGTCAAAGATTCAGGAAGAAATTTATTTTCCTCTGAAATACAAATCTACCTACGTTCCTTCTCCAAATTGTTGGTGCAGTCTTTAGCATGTGGCATGAAAGAAGTGTCTGACAACTTATTTTGTGACTTTTCAACTATTAAGAATGGCACATTGGTGTCAGTGTCTTTCCCCAGAGAAAAGGCAATAAGACAGCCCAAATTCTCAGGCTGCATTGGGTCTCCTGAGCTCCCTGATTTAGTTTCTGGGTTTTTTTATTTTAATTATAAAATATTTAAAGTTTTCTTTCCTTTTATAATTACTACAAAATATTATCTATGTTTCCTGTGTTGCAGAATATATCCTTGAATTCCTCTTCCACCCAATAGTTTGTACTTTCCACTCCTACACACCTCTTGCCCCTGTCTCCCATAACCACTGGTTTGTTCTCTATATCTGTAAGTCTGCTTCTTTATTGTTCTATTCACTAGGGTTTACTGTATTTTTAGATTCCACATATAAGTGATAACATGAAATATTTATCTTTTTCTGACATTTCATTTAACATAACATCCTCAAGTCCATCAACACTGCTGCAAATGGCAAAAATTTCTTCCTTTCTTATGACTGAGTAGTATTTCATTTTGTGTGTGTGTGTGTGTATGTGTGTGTGTGTGTGTGTGTGTGTGTATAAATCACTTCTTTATTTATTCATGTGTTGATGGACACTTAGGATGTTCTCATGTCTGGCTATTATAAATAATGCAACTATGAACACTGGGATGCATGTACCTTTTCAAATTACTCTTCTTGTTTTTATCAGATATACAGCCAGAAGTAGAATTGCTGAGTCATATTGTAGTTCTGTTTTTAATTTTTTGAGATACCTCCACACTGTTTTCCACAGGACTGCACCAATCAACATTTCCAACAAGAGTGCACAAAGGGTCTGTTTTCTCCAAATCCACACCAATATTTGTTATTTGTAGACATTTTGATGATGGACAGATATGAGATGATATCTCACTGTGGTTTTGATTTGCATTTCCCTGATGATAAGCAATGTTGAGGATCTTTTCACGTGCCTATTAATCATAGGCATCCCTTTTTTGAAAACATGTCTATTCAGTTCTTCTTCCCATTTTTTTATCAAGTTATTTGATTTTCTTTTTTTTTTTAATACTGAGTTGTATGAGCTGTTTATGTTGGTTATTAATCCCTTCTAGTCATACTACTTGAAAATATTTTATCCTGTTCTATTCATAGTCTTTTCATTTTGCTTATGGCTTCCTTTACTGTGCAAAAACTTTTAAGTTTAATTAAACTCTATTTATTTTTGTTTTTGTTTCTTTTGCCTTAGAAGATAAATCCAAAAAATAATGCTTTGCTTTATATCAAAATGTATTCTGCCTATTCTCACCTAGGAGTTTTATGATATCCAGTTTTACATTTAGGTCTTTAATCAATTTTATATTTATAGTTATGTGGTCTACTGGAGAAGGGCATAGCAAACCACTTCAGTATTCTTGCTTGAGAACCCCATGAACAAGGCAAAATGATAGGATACTGAAAGAGAAACTCCTCAGGTCAGTAGGTGCCCAATATGCTACTGGAGATCAGTGGAGAAATAACTCCAGAAAGAAGAAGGGATGGAGTCAAGCAAAAACAATACCTAGCTGTGGATATGACTAGTGATAGAAGCAAGGTCCGATGCTATAAAGAGCAATATCGCATAGGAACCTGGAATGTCAGGTCCATGAATCAAGGTGAATTAGAAGTGGTCAAACAAGAAATGACAAGAGTGAGCGTCAACATTCTAGGAATCAGCGAACTAAAATGGCCTGGAATGGGTGAATTTAACTCAGATGACCAGTATATCTATTACTGAGGGCAGGAATCCCTCAGAAGAAATGGAGTAGCCATCATGGTCAACAAGAGTCCGAAATGCAGTACTTGGATGCAGTCTCAAAAACGACAGAATGATCTCTGTTCGTTTCCAAGGCAAACCATTCAATATCACGGTAATACAAGTCTATGTCCCAACCAGTAATCCTGAAGAAGCTGAAGTTGAACGGTTTTATGAAGACCTACAAGACCTTTTAGAACTAACACCCCAAAAAGATGTCCTTTTCATTCTAGGGGACTGGAATGCAAAAGTAGGAAGTCAAGAAACGCCTGGAGAAACAGGCAAATTTGGCCTTGGAATGTGGAATGAAGCAGGGCAAAGACTAACAGAATTTTGCCAAGAAAATGCATTGGCCATAGCAAACACCCTCTTCCAACAACACAAGAGAAGACTCTACACATGGACAGCACCAGATGGTCAAAACCGAAATCAGATTGATTATGTCCTCTGCAGCCAAAGCTGTAGAAGCTCTATATAGTCAACAAAAACAAGACCGGGAGCTGACTGTGGCTCAGATCATGAACTCTTTATTACCAAATTCAGACTTAAATTGAAGAAAGTAGGGAAAACCGCTAGACTATTCAGGTGTGACCTAAATCAAATCCCTTATGATTATACAGTAGAAGTGAGAAATAGATTTAAGGGCCTAGATCTGATAGATAGAGTGCCTGATGAACTATGGAATGAGGTTCATGACATTGTACAGGAGACAAGGATCAAGACCATCCCCAAGGAAAATAAATTCAAAAAAGCAAAATGGCTGTCTGGGGAGGCCTTACAAATAGCTGTGAAAAGAAGAAAAGCAAAAAGCAAAGGAGAAAAGGAAAGATATACCCATTTGAATGCAGAGTTACAGAGAACAGCAAGAAGAGATAAGAAAGCCTTCTTGAGTGATCAATGCAAAGAAATAGAGGAAAAGAACAGAATGGGAAAGACTAGAGATCTCTTCAAGAAAATTAGAGATACTAAGGGAACATTTCATGCAAAGATGGGCTCAATAAAGGAGAGAAATGGTATGGACTTAACAGAAGCAGAAGATATTAAGAAGAGGTGGTAAGAATACACAGAAGAACTGTACAAAAAAGATCTTCATGACCCAGATAATCATGATGGTATGATCACGAATCTAGAGCCAGACATCTTGGAATGTGAAGACAAGTGGGCCTTAGAAAGCATCACTA
>SJYA01001221.1:111640-199014 GCA_006410615.1 Neotragus moschatus | reverse complement strand
TTCCAGAAAAACATCTATTTCTGCTTTATTGACTATACCAAAGCCTTTGACTGTGTGGATCACAATAAACTGTGGAAAATTCTGAGAGAGAAGGGAATACCAGACCACCTGACCTGCCCCTTGAGAAATCTGTATGCAGGTCAGGAAGCAACAGGTAGAACTGAACATGGAACAACAGATTGGTTCCAAATAGGAAAAGGAGTAAGTCAAGGCTGTATATTGTCACCATGCTTATTTCACTTATATGTAGAGTACATCATGAGAAATGCTGGACTGGAAGAAACACAAGCTGGAATCAAGATTGCTGGGCGAAATATCAATAACCTTAGATATAGAGATGACACCACCCTTATGGCAGAAAGTGAAGAGGACCTAAACAGTCTCTTGATGAAAGTGAAAGAGAAGGGTGAAAAAGTTGGCTTAAAGCTCAACATTCAGGAAACAAAGATTGTGGCATCCGGTCCCATCACTTCATGGGAAATAGATGGGGAAACAGTGGAAACAGTGTCAGACTTTATTTTAGGGGGCTCCAAAATCACTGCAGATGGTGATTGCAGCCATGAAATTAAAAGACGCTTACTCCTTGGAAGAAAAGTTATGACCAACGTATATAGTATATTGAAAGGCAGAGACATTACTTTGCCGACTAAGGTCCGTCTAGTCAAGGCTATGGTTTTTCCTGTGGTTATGTATTGATGTAAGACTTGGACTCTGAAGAAGGCTGAGCACCTAACAATTGATGCTTTTGAACTGTGATGTTGGAGAAGTCTCTTGAGAGTCCCTTGGACTGCAAGGAGATCCAACCAGTCCATTCTGAAGGAGATCAGCCCTGGGATTTCTTTGGAGGGAATGATGCTGAAGCTGAAGCTCCAGTACTTTGGCCACCTCATGCAAAGAGTTGACTCATTGGAAAAGACTCTGATGCTGGGCGGGATTGGGGGCAAGAGAAGAAGGGGACGACAGAGGATGAGATGGCTGGATGGCATCGCTGACTCGTTGGACGTGAGTCTAGGTGAATTCTGGGAGTTGGTGATGGACAGGGAGGCCTGGCGTGCTGCGATTCATGGGGTCGCAAAGAGTCGGACACAACTGAACGACTGAACTGAACTGAACTGATAGTGTTAGAAAATGCTCTAATTTCATTCTTTCACATGTAACTTTCCAGGCTACCCAGCACCACTTATTGAAGAGACTCTCAATTGTATATTCTTACCTCCTTTGTTATAGATTAAATGACCAGTGTGTGAGTTTAGTTCTGGGCTTTGTATTCTGTTCTAACAGTACCATACTGTTTTGATTACTGCAGCTTTGTAGTATAGCCTGAAGTCAGCTGAGCTCCTTGATTTAAGAACCAGCCTTCTTGGGGACAAGCTATAATCCTGAAAGAATGAGAGTCTTGTCTTCATCATTATTACACTGTTGTTCAGTTGCTCAGCCATGTCTGACTCTTTACAACCCCATGGACTGCAGCACACCAGGCTTACCTGTCCTCTGCTAACTCACAGAGTTTGCTCAAATTTATGTCCATTGAGTCAATGATGCCATCACACAGTGATGTACTTTAAAAAATGCTATCTTGATCCAGCATAGAGAGCTCTAGCTAGAGGCCAATCAGTTCCCACTCTTGAACAGCTTGTTAACTGCACATCCAATCATTTCCCTTACAGGGCTTTCACATGTTTGCCCACTAGTCCCCTGCCTTAATTGCTCCAGGGCCTGGTAGCTGACAATTAAGAACAACTCCTCTGCCTCAGAGCCCACTAGAATTATTTCAAGTAGCCAGTCCTAAGCTTGCTTACCATGAAATGCACATTCTTTCCCAAGGAAACCACAATAAAATCTCTTGTCCATAATTTCCATTCACTTGTTCTGCCTCCTGCCCTCATTTGGTGATTCTCATGTGGCTCTCCATGGTGTTGCGTGTTCCCTCCTGTTGTAATCTGTGAATATAATAAACTATATTTTTAATGATCATCATCTGCTGATCTGTTGGGCTTCCCAAAATTAAATAGTAATAAAATCTATTAAAGCATACACCTCTCTACAACAAATACTCATTGAAATAATGAGACTCTTAATCCAAAGAATGCATGGAACCCAGAGTCACATATGTAAAAGAATTCATGAATTTAACAATGAAATTTTTAAGTTAACATATTGAAACTATAATATGAATAGCCATTTTGAATGTAAAGATGAATGAAGGTATGTTTAAGTAAACAGCTAACGAATGGGGTCTGCTTCCCAATAGGTCTTATGGGAAGAAAGAAAAATGCCCATTCATTGAATTCATTGAATTGCACATAAAGCATTTTATAAGAACTGTCTTACTTAATCCTTATCACATATGTCGAGAGTTCTCACTACAAATTTAGAAATTGAGGATCAAGAAATGAAAATAATTCTCTAAAGTCATATAACTAGCAAGATAAACAGCCAGATTTCCAATCAAGTCTGACTTATCCTTGCCATTTCCAAAATGTAAATTTTTACTTCTAGGTTTCCTTAGATGTTTTTGAAAAATATTCAGGAGTTAGGAATTGAGGCCAATTCACAGTAACAAGTTGAATATGGAAAAAATCTTTTAAAAGGATGCCAAAATTTAAAAGTCATTTTAAAAGAGAAGAAATTACAAAGTGTGTTGGGTTTGGTAGGGGAAAAAAGTCATCACCATATCTTCAGAGACAAGTCAAGAGCTCCGTTTCTTTTGAAGTTTGTTTATTTTATCAGGGAAAGATGAAAGCCTCTAAAATATGAGGCAAAGGGTAGGAAACCTGCTGTTATAAGCTGCCTTGATTTCATTTTTTAGTCCTTGCCATTTTCATTTAATTCAGGTTTTTACCTTGCTATTTCCTCCCCGAGGGTACTGTAAACAGAATGTTCAATTGCAATGATCTGAAATGATTATTTTCCCAATAAAAACTTGTTTATAGCCTATTAATTCTTTGATCAAAGGCTTTGAAATGTAGTTAAAATATTTTTAATTTTTTAAATGACTATTTTTATTTCATTCTTAGTGTTTCAAATATTTCCATTCCTTTCTTTCTATGTTAACTGCAGAGAAATAATTGATTTATTATTTCTTTTGTAACATCATATAATATTTTACTCAGTCTAGCTTTTCTCATAGTGCATTTTTTGTGTATGTGGACATTGCTTTAGTTAATCAGTTGAAATTACCCAAGGTCTTACAGATTTAAAATTTGTCAACTTTTATCCAAAATGTTTTACCATGTGCAGTTTTATCTTTTGTCAGTATTATTTTGGACCAGTTATTTCTACCAATTATAAAATTTTGCATATTTATATTGCCATTTTCAATATTGACAAACTCTGTGATTCAGCAATATTTTTACCTGCAATCAATTAGTATTATCAACTCTAATTTATCTTGACTCCTTTTACCAGACAAATCACTACAAATTAGATAGTTTTAGATGTGCCTACCATCATGTTTTTATGATATATATATTTTAAATTTTTTTATAAATAATTACTTGACCCAATTTAAAAATCACCCTACGTATACTCTTCAGAGGAAAAATATAATCTTTTTCATCCTACAAATACCAAAATAGAGGTATTATTTCAATAAATAGTACTGTTGGGCAAGATGTTAGTGCATAACCTGCCATTTCTTGTATAATCTAATAAGTGTGGCCTCAGGCTTGGAACATTTCCTTCCTTATAGCCTGCACTGGGCTTATTACTTGGTTTGTGAATATCTTCACCTGTTCTAAATTTAGCATGTTCTTTGTTCTGTTTAAATGTGTACATCACATGATAACTGGCCAGCCCACAGATTTATCTGTTCCCACCAGGGAAGAAGTGGTTCTCCTGAAACCCAGAGGGGCACGTGCACAGCATCACCTTACATGGGCTGCAGGTGAGACCCCATGACCATAGGAGATCATTCACTACAGAGGCTAATCTTGATCTGTCTCTTCTTTATGTGAGTAAAGCATTGTTCCATACCGTGCTTGTGTAAATTGTCTCTTTTCTGGCAACCTCAACATCTGTAAGCCCTGCAAGGGGCTGACAGCCTGGTACTATTGCTCTGATGGTGGGATCCTCCAGCAAGAGTATCCTCCCCTGCTTACTTTACAATAATGACGAGATTCCAGCTTTATTTGACCTGCCACACAAGACTGATTGTTCAGTTAAATGAGCATAATATTAATTTTGCCTTGGATTTAGTAGAAAGGGTGTCCTATATTTTTGAGAATCTAAGAAATATCCATAAATTGAAAGTCACTAAATCAAAACCAAAAAACTCTAAGCCATAAAAAAGAAAATTTCTTCATTCCTTTCTTCCCTACTTTCTTCCCTCCTTCCTTATCTCCTTCCTTCCTTTCTTCCTTTCTAATGAAAGTATTCCCTCGACTATAAGTTTTTATTATGAAAGATTGGAACCTCATATTGGTATTTTTGTATTCTCTATCAAAAAGAAGAATACATTGATAGCCTTCCTTTTTGATCAGTTTTTGATCAGGAGGCTCACAATTGACCACAAAGACTTGAGTTATCATATTGTTTTAGCTAAATTAGTATAGTCTATTGGGTTTTTTTTAGCATGTATTAGACCAACTTGGTGAGAATATATGTGACTCACAATTAAATTATGTCAAATCACATTTTTCTGAAACAAATTTAATGTAGCAAAGAGTTTTTTTAAATGTTGATGCCAAATTGTAAAAAAACGAGAAGGGAGGTGCAGTTGAATATGAGTAATATACACAACCAAAATAAAAAACACCACAGTAAATTGACAGCAATAAAATATGTGGTATTTCATTTGTACTACACTAAGACATTGATATACCAAGGAAAATGAAAGGAGAAAAAAAACAGAGCAAAATGAAATAATGCAAGAGACTGGTAAGAACTAAGTATAAATGAAGATGACAGAACTGAAAAGTAACAGAAGAGAAGGCAATTTCTTTGTAACATCATATTGCCAAAGAATAAAAATGTAACATTTATACAGTTTTAAGAAATATATCCACATAAACACTTGTAGATAAGATTGATGAAATCCTGTCTATATAATAGAGGAAAATCTATTTTACTTTGGACCTGAAACTACAAATTTTGGGTATCCTTAGTCTTTACAGTTTCATTGGAATTATTTCAACAAATTAGTCAGATAAATTTACAATTTATATGTAAACAATGTTTGCTGCATAGAAAAATCTGTAGCTAGTATATACAGATTCCCCAAAATGCCTTGAGTATTAATTGATCAATAAACCCAACAGGATGTGCGCAANACCTGAAACTACAAATTTTGGGTATCCTTAGTCTTTACAGTTTCATTGGAATTATTTCAACAAATTAGTCAGATAAATTTACAATTTATATGTAAACAATGTTTGCTGCATAGAAAAATCTGTAGCTAGTATATACAGATTCCCCAAAATGCCTTGAGTATTAATTGATCAATAAACCCAACAGGATGTGCGCAAAACTTTATTAATAGTAGATATGATAGACAGAGGTGGCAGAATCAGAAGAGGGAAAACAGCATTTAAGAAGTAAAATATTACACCTTAAATTTTCCATGTCTGTTAAAATCTTGAAAATTGTGATTTTTTTTTACAAATCAATTTTAAATTTCTCTGTGATAAATGAAAAAAATTTTTTTTCATTTCTTACATGATAGTATACATGTTTCAGTGCCATTCTCCCAAATCTTCCCACCCTCTCCCTCTCNTGCTTTCTGGAGAGTTTTTATCATAAATGGATGTTGAATTTTGTCAAAGGCCTTATCTGCATCTATTGAGATAATCATATGACTTTTATTTTTCTATTTGTTAATGTGGTGAATTACACTGATTGATTTGCAGATATTGAAGAATTCTTGCATCCCTGGGATAAAGCCCGCTTGGTCATGATGTATGATCTTTTTAATTTTAAATATATGCACTAATACTTTTGGGAGCATTGAAATGAAGCTTTGATATTACAAGGTGCTGAGCATCTTTGTGTAACAATGTCTCCATCATTCAATCTCCTGAGATTCAGTCCAATAGCAATAATAAAAACAGTCCACATGCCTGGTTACAATTCTTTCCAGTATCACCCTTTAGGTCACTTTCAGATTTGAGCCTTCTCAGTCTGTTTTTCTGATCTACAGGGAATGTCTGTTGCAATACAATAATGAGGAATTGCCATAGATTATGAAGGCTATTTTTTGGTTTTATGGAAGATGATGGTAGAATCAATGGCATCAGTTTTCCTATGTAGTCATCACTTGAGAGGACACATGATATACAAAAGAGATCAGTCAATGAACTTCAGGATATTTGTATTTGCATAAGTTCAGATGACAAGCAATTATGTCACATACTTTCTTAACATATAGTACACTTTTCCTTGAAAGTGTATTCACATCTATAAATAACTCAATTTAAGGAGATATATATTTTTTCAGTGAAAATTTTAAGTACTTAAATCACAGCAATGCCTTGCACAATAAATCAGAGAAATAAAATGTATAGCTCCAACTCTCCAATTCATCTGGAGTCCCAGTTTCTACCTCCACTTTTGATTTTGCATCATATTTCTTTTTATGCTAAACATTTCCATTTGGAAGTTCATATTTATTATTTTCCACCTGACAATATCTGTGCTTTATGATTTTTACCTTTTTGTTCAAAGGAACCATTTTTGTGGTAGATCCTGCACTCAGAGCCATGTTCATAAACTCAAATTTTAATTTAAAAATCTTCCTCATTAGGAAAAAAATACCTTTAAAAGTCTATATTTATGATTTTCAAGTAGAATATTGATTATTCTTTATGTGACAGTTTCCTCTGTAATTATATTTTAAATGATTTGGTAAAGCAATGAGAAATGCAAGGCATGTTTCAATGCTTTGACTATTTTCTAGCTCCATATAATATTTTCTCCTTGTCACTAACTTTTAATAGTTTGACTAGAAAGTACCAATGTATTATTTTCCTTGCCCTGTTTAAGATTTAACAAAAATGTCTGTGTTAGAATTTTTCATCATAGAAAATTCTCAGCTAGTATCTCTTTAAATACTTTGAATTTTGCCTCTGCTTTATTATTTTTTCTCCTATTGAGACCAATTACACATATCTTAGAAATATTGAGTATATCTTAAATGTCTCTTATGATTTTATTTTCCTTGATTCCTATTTTCTCTTGTTGTGGAATCTGGAGTCTCAAAACACACCTCAGAGGACACTCAAGATAGTGGAGTACAGTTTATTATACCAGTGGGTCCAAGGGGAATCAGTTCCCAACCAGGACTCTGATGTTTCTGAGAGGCCCAGATTTATACCCTTTGCTCCATGACTGATTATATGTTAGCAACCTCTTTGTTGTATATGATTGAATTTTACAACAAATAGGTGCTAAGAGAACAAACAAGGTTAANTATTTTTTGGTTTTATGGAAGATGATGGTAGAATCAATGGCATCAGTTTTCCTATGTAGTCATCACTTGAGAGGACACATGATATACAAAAGAGATCAGTCAATGAACTTCAGGATATTTGTATTTGCATAAGTTCAGATGACAAGCAATTATGTCACATACTTTCTTAACATATAGTACACTTTTCCTTGAAAGTGTATTCACATCTATAAATAACTCAATTTAAGGAGATATATATTTTTTCAGTGAAAATTTTAAGTACTTAAATCACAGCAATGCCTTGCACAATAAATCAGAGAAATAAAATGTATAGCTCCAACTCTCCAATTCATCTGGAGTCCCAGTTTCTACCTCCACTTTTGATTTTGCATCATATTTCTTTTTATGCTAAACATTTCCATTTGGAAGTTCATATTTATTATTTTCCACCTGACAATATCTGTGCTTTATGATTTTTACCTTTTTGTTCAAAGGAACCATTTTTGTGGTAGATCCTGCACTCAGAGCCATGTTCATAAACTCAAATTTTAATTTAAAAATCTTCCTCATTAGGAAAAAAATACCTTTAAAAGTCTATATTTATGATTTTCAAGTAGAATATTGATTATTCTTTATGTGACAGTTTCCTCTGTAATTATATTTTAAATGATTTGGTAAAGCAATGAGAAATGCAAGGCATGTTTCAATGCTTTGACTATTTTCTAGCTCCATATAATATTTTCTCCTTGTCACTAACTTTTAATAGTTTGACTAGAAAGTACCAATGTATTATTTTCCTTGCCCTGTTTAAGATTTAACAAAAATGTCTGTGTTAGAATTTTTCATCATAGAAAATTCTCAGCTAGTATCTCTTTAAATACTTTGAATTTTGCCTCTGCTTTATTATTTTTTCTCCTATTGAGACCAATTACACATATCTTAGAAATATTGAGTATATCTTAAATGTCTCTTATGATTTTATTTTCCTTGATTCCTATTTTCTCTTGTTGTGGAATCTGGAGTCTCAAAACACACCTCAGAGGACACTCAAGATAGTGGAGTACAGTTTATTATACCAGTGGGTCCAAGGGGAATCAGTTCCCAACCAGGACTCTGATGTTTCTGAGAGGCCCAGATTTATACCCTTTGCTCCATGACTGATTATATGTTAGCAACCTCTTTGTTGTATATGATTGAATTTTACAACAAATAGGTGCTAAGAGAACAAACAAGGTTAAAGTTGGGGGGGGGGGGACAATGATTATACATCAAGGGGGATATCTCCATAGTTAATCTAACAGGGGCAGCCTGACCTCAACTACAGTCTCTGTTTGTCATCTGTAGGGAGGAAAGTCTCCAAGAGACCTGTTTTTTACTAACAACAGTTTACTGATTCTTGGGCAAGGTTCAGGCCCAGTTCGCATCCTGTCTTTAGGATGGATGACAGGTTTCAAGATGGAGTCTCTCCTGCTTTCTTCACACTGACTCCAACACTCTCTTATCCATTTTAGATATTTTCTATTGATTTGCTTTCTAGTTCAACAATCCTGTTCAAACTGCTCTTAAACTTACCATTGTCATAATTTCAGATATTGTATTTTTCAGTTCTAGAATGACCATTTGATTTTTTCATAGACTGAAATTTTCTGATAAACCTTCCATTTTTCTCTTCTTCATTTGTTTCTTAAATGAATCGGTTACTTCGCTTTATAATTTTTTTAATTGAACTATAATTGATTTACAGTGTTGTTTTAGTTTCTGGTATACAGCAAAGTGACTCAGTTAAACATATATATGAATATATTTATTCTTTTTTATTGGAGTATAACTGCTTAACAATTGTATGTTAGTTTCTTCTGTCCAATGAAGTGAATCAGTTATATGTGTATGTGTATGTATATATATATATATATATATATATATATATATATACACATACATATCCCCTCCCTCTTGGATGTTGTCAGTAAAATTAAATTGTCTTATTCAGGCTTCAGAGGCAAAAGAGCAGAGCACTTCTGTGGGTGTCAGCCACACCTCCTGTGAGTATCCTGAGAAAAACATGATAGATAGGGAAAGGATCTTGGAATTTGTTAAGTGCCTAGAGGAGGTCTAGCCAACTACTCCCTGGACTTAGCAACATTCCAAGATTTGAAGGACAAAGCAAACAAAAGCAAACAAGATTGTAAAAACTTAACATAATACCAGAGCTGCAGTTTTGCTCACAAAGTAATAATGATATAGGTTTGTGACATGGGGATTATAAGCAAGGGCCTGAGATACAGCAATCTAAGTCTCATCCAGGGAACAGACTGCCTGGGACATTTTCCCAGTCAGAACTCTGGACTATTGTTACACAGAGATTCAAAGAGCTGTTTAAGTCTAGATGTTGGCAAATCCAGTTTGGTGATCTATGTACTATTGCTCTCCTCTGCTATTTTTTTTTTTTTCTTTTAACATCAGTGTGTCGAAAGTAGACTAGATAGTTCTCTGATAAATATTTGTATTGTTTATCTGTATATAACAAATGGCTTAGCTTGTTAACAAATCCTTTGAATCTGAGATGAAAGTGCAAACTTTTGGCAAAACAGATGTGCCTCCCACCATCCCCGCCAATCACCCATCTAGATCACCAGAGCACCAAGCTGAGCTCCCTGTGCTACGCAGCAGCTTCCCGTTAGCTATCTGTCTTACACATTGCAGCATATATTCTCTCAATTCATCCCACCTTCACCATACCTCCATGTCCACATGCCCCTTCTCTACCTCTGCTTCGCTATTCCCACCCTGCAAAAATGTTCATCTGTACCATTTTTCTAGGTTCCATATATATGCATTAATATGCAATATTTGTCTTTCTATTTCTGACTTATTTCACTTTGTATGACAGACTCTAGGTCCACCCATATCTCTATGAAAGACCCAATTTTGTTCTTTTATATGTCTGAGTAATATTCTATTGTATATATGTACCACATCTTTGTTATCCAATCATCTGCCTATGGACATTTAGGTTGCTTCCAGGTCTTGGCTATTGTAAACAGTGCTGCAGTGAACACTGGAGTACATGTATCTTTTCAAATATGAGCCTGCAATCCTCCTCCTGGGCATATATCTAGAGAAATCCATAATTCAATTAGTTATTTTAAAGTCCTGTTTCTACTGTTGCTCTTTCCTCATGATTACCAGTTACACCATCTTGCTTCTTTACATGTCTGGAATTTGAGAGTGTGCCTAGCCCATCATTAGAGGACCCAATGACATCTTCCACTATTGAAGGTGTTTTCCTTTGCTATATGCAAACCATGAGGGTTGATTACCTATGTCAAGTTCTGGAAAAAATACTTAAAAATAAAATCTGCCAACCCAGAAAACAGCTCCACAGCGGTATATGTAAAAGAGGCCTTTTATATAAGCAGGTAGACACAACACATTGCATACATGTAAATCGTCTTTATGTAACAAAAAGAAAAATGAATTTCTGTCATCTTTTCAATAAGCAGGAAGTCACAACTTGAAGCTAAGCATCTAAGCCTGAGATCCCAGAGAAAGGAGGACATCTCTTTGAAACACAAACAAGGAGGACTTGCTTCTTGTTGTTTGTATTTCAAACAGAGAGCTCCAAAATCTCCAAGAAAGTTATTCTTCCTAGCATGTAAGACCAGCAAGAGTCTCATTTAAGTTTCAAAAAGATGTGTCTACACAGGAAGCCCAGCCTAATGCTCTGTGATGACCTAGAAGGGTGGGTAGCCAGAGGGAGGGAGGCTTTACAAAGAGGTGATATGCATATAATTAGGGCTGCCTGCAATGGGGGATACCCAGGTTCAATCCCTGAGTCAGGATGATCCCCTGCAGAAGGAAATGGCAACCCATTCCAGTATTCATTCCAGTATTCTTGCCTGGAGAATTCCATGGACAGAGAAGCTTGGTGGGCTACAGTCCATGCAAAGGGTCAGACATGACTGAGTGACTAACGCTACATGGCAGAAACCAACACAACATTGTAAAGCGATTTTCCTCCAATTAAAAAATAAAGTTTAAAAATGTGTATTCATCTCATAGAGGTAGAAAAAGCCCTTACAATTTCAAGTTTTCTAAAGAAAATGCAAAGGAGGAGTGAGGAAGATGAAGTTATTTTGATTTTGGACAGCAAGGTAAATTTTAAACTTACCTTTTTTTTAAATGATGGTCACCTTTACACGTGTCTTCCCTGGTAGTTCCGATGGTAAAGCATCTGCCTACAATGTGGAAGACCCAGGTTCAATCCCTGGGTTGGGAAGATCCTCTGGAGAAGGAAATGGCAACCCACTCCAGGACTCTTGCCTGGAAAATCCCATGGGTGGAGGAGCATTGTAGACTACAGTCCATGGGATCGCAAAGAGTCAGACACGACTGAGAGACTTCACTTTCATTTTACACGTGTCAGAGTTGCACTCATCAGAACTGGGTAGCAGTTTTAGTGAGCTTTCTACTTTTGTTCAGTTTACCTCTGTTCCTTTCAATTGAGAGTCCAGTATATCTAGTGGTTGCAGAAGATCCATATCCTCTTTACAGCTTACTCTTGAGCCAGCCAGACAACAGCTTCAAAATCTCATAAATGTCTTGAGTGAAGAACCCACTATATGTTACAGGTCCCTCAAGTCCCCAACTCTGTCACTTTAGTCCCTGCAACTGTCCCCCAGCAAAAGTTTTCTGCCATATGTAGCACAGAGCCTCAGGCTAGAAGCAAGGATAGAGCCTCAGGGTCATCTGACTCCTCCCCCTAGAGGTCTCATCTCAGGATATCTTGTTTCCAGGCCCTGACTACTATGGGTCCTTGTTTCCTAAAGACCCTGAGACTACAGAAATCCTACTATGTTTCTCAGAAGTTTTGGCATAGCTCTTTCACCTTCCACGCAAAATTCAGCTAATGTCTTCTGAGGAAAGCCAAAATGTGCTTAAAACACTTGAAGACTCCCATTGTATGACTCTGTGTAACTGCCAAGAGCTTCGCCACTTTCTCTTTTTCCCAGAGGTTGTCCTTGACCTTGGCCAAGCCCGTTTCTCAGCCAATGCCCAGAACTAGGAAATACCCCCTTGCTGCTTGCTGCTAAGTCGCTTCAGTCATGTCCAACTCTGTGCAACCCCATAGACAGCAGCCCATCAGGCTCCCCTGTCCCTGGGATTCTCCAGGCAAGAACACTGAATGGGTCGACATTTCCATCGGAGTGGGTTGCCATTGCCTTCTCCAAATACCCCTTAGGGGTAGGGAAACTTTCAGCTTGCCTGGAATTGTCATCTCTTCTTGACAATTGTACTTCACCTGGTTCTCATGCTTTCTATAGCCCTCTAATGTAATTAAAAATAAAATCTTTGTAATTCTTTCCTTTCTAGGTATTGTTAGCAAGACTGATGGTGCATTTTGGTATATACTGGAAACCTAGAATGTTCTCATGTTATTCCTTGAGGTTTCACTTTAAAGACAAAACATTGACCCTTGTTTCCTAATTAAAATAATATCCAAAACCTACAAAGAACTCATAAAACTGAACATTAAAAAACCAAACAACCCAATTTAAAAAATCAGGCAGAGTATCTGAATGCACATTTTTCCAAAGAAGATATACATATGGCCAATAGGTACATTAAAAAGATGTTCAACACCACCAGTCATCAGGGAAATGCAAATCAAAACCACAATGGGATATTACCTCATGCTGAAGAACCTAAGCCACCCCATTTTGTTAAGAGTTTTAGAGTTCTGAGAAAGAGTGNCATTTTTCCAAAGAAGATATACATATGGCCAATAGGTACATTAAAAAGATGTTCAACACCACCAGTCATCAGGGAAATGCAAATCAAAACCACAATGGGATATTACCTCATGCTGAAGAACCTAAGCCACCCCATTTTGTTAAGAGTTTTAGAGTTCTGAGGAAAGAGTGTTTGGAAATCCCCTGACCTCACCCCACCACCTGCAAGCCATTACGTTCAGGACTTATGACCTGCCTGGGAAATTCGAATTAAGCCCAGGAAATGGGCACCAATCAGAACCCGTGGCCAGCCTGGGAAATGAAAACCAATTAGAACCCAACACCTAACCCTATCACAGAAGGTAACCAATTAGACATCTCCCAACCCGGAAACTCACGTTTTTCAAATTTTTTTCATGCGAGAATACCCTATAAGCAATGTAACCCAGAGTTCGGGGCTCCTCCCTATAACTGCTGCGTCGGTAACGGTGGGAGCCCCAGCTCGAGCTTGGTAATAAAGACTCTCTTGCTTTTGCATCGGATATTGGCTCCCTGGTGGTCATTGGGAGATTTCGCGCTTGGGCATAACAACACTTGTCAGAATGGCTGTTATAATAACAATAAATAACAAATGTTAGCCAAGATGTAGAAGAAAGGGAACACTCATGCACTACTGGTAAGAATGTAAATTAGTGCAGCTACAATGGAGAACAGTATGGTGATATCTTAAAAAAATAAAAATAGAACTACTATATAATCCAGAAATTCCTCTCCTCGGTATTTGTCTGTGTGTGCTAAGTCACTTCATGTCTAACTTTTTGCGACCGCATGGACTGTAGCCCACCAGGCTCCTCTGTCCATGGGATTTTCCAGACAAAAGTATTGGAGTGGGTTGCCATGCTCTTCTCCAGGGGATCTTCCTTACACAGGGATTGAACCTGTATCTCCTGTGTTCCTGCGTTGCAGGTGGATTCTTTACTGCTGAGCCACTGGAGAAGCCCACTGGGTATTTGTCTCAAGAAAACAAAAATACAGATTAGAAAATAAATGTGCACCCTTATTGCTGGGGTTCAGCCCTGGTGGATCCAGGGTAATTTGAAGGTGGGGATGAGTCGGCGTCCTAGTAAAAAACTTATTTAATTACAGATATATAGAGAGATTAGAAACGGATAGTGTAGTAGGAAATATTAGTCGAGAAAAAGAGGCTGAATAACTTGGTTTACATGGAATACCAATCACCACCTACGTAAGCCACAGGCGTCTTTCCATTCTCCTGAAGGAGAGGAGGCACTGAGGCCTCCCCAGTCTGATCTTAGATGAGAGGACAAGTTAAATTTTTGCTAATATGGCAGGTTCTTATCTCATGCAACATGGCCTTTAGGCTCTCTCAGGGGTTGTTTTTCCTTCGGGGACTTTCCAAGAAGTTGTGGAATGTGGCCTGATAGCAAATGAGCCTATCCCTGTAAAGGTCAGGACCTGCGCACCAATCAGACTGTCCCCACCCTAGCCACCCCTGTTTGTGGTTTTTGTGCTTAAAAATGCTCTGTAACGACTGTTTGAGGTTCATCCCTCCCTGGAGGTGACTGAAGCCCGGCGCGCTGGTCCAATAAATCCTCTTGCTGTTTGCATCGAATCCGAGTCTCGGTGATCTTTGGAGCGACGGATCCTAGGAAAAGACCTCAAGGTCTAACAAGCAGCCCAGGCTTAATTAGCAGGCTTGGTGAGTACCCACGCCCCAGATGGGAATTCAGCCTGAAAAACGGAGAACGAGAAAGAAACGACACAGGGGAATCATTCTTTCCAGAAACTGATCCCATTTCTTTATTTTTTAGGTTTGCTTATATACCTTTTGTTATACATAGGGATGGATACAGAGTCACACTGGGGTCAGCAGTCCTGACCTTTATCAAGATCAGGTCCTTCATATATATGTATAAAAAAAAAGATTTTAGGGGTTTTACATCATCTTCTGGCCATGAGGCCTGCTGACATTTTATGACCCTTTCTTTCTGATAACCAAAAATCTTATTTTTTCCAAGGGTGTTTTTTCTTAAACCAAGCACCACCCTCCAAATAAAGTTGCATTCCTATAGAGTGAGGGTGTAGTGAGTTACAATCAAGAAAGGAATTTATTTAACCCAAGGTTAACATGATTAATCTTAAAGGTTAATATTTATTTCTCCTATATACTAGCTATATTCATTATAAGGGCAGGGAATATGGAGATTTAGCAGCAAACATCAGCCCAACAAATGAAATCCCTTCACCAATGTTCCCCTTAAGATCTATTTAGTCTTAAGATAGTGATAAAGTTACATTTTTACATAGCAAAGACACAGTGATTTATAACAAAGTACAGTGGTCTATAACAAAGGAGAAAATTCATTAACTCAAAAATTCTAGTATTGCTAACATCAAAAACTACTATATTTCCTTTTCGATATTCCAAATACATTGATTAATATATTCCCAGGTGCCTAAGGATGTGGAGGCCTGGTGGCAATCATTGACTCAACAATGAAAAAAGCTCTATGCTAATTAAGACTTTCAAAATTCTCCAAACTCTCTGTGCTGTTTATGGTTGAGAGGTAGTAAACAGTTATGTGCACAGTGGCAGGAGTGTAGATAATCCTGTCACACAACCTAGTCTGCCAGCAGAGAGGTTTGACCTGAGACACCCTTGTCACACCCAGGGCAGAGAATTAGCAGCAATTATTGGCACAACAAATGAAAAACCCTTCACCAAAACAATTCCTAATCAACCCACTATGCTAATAATTTCTAACTTCCCGAAAGAGTCTGCCTTTAGTAAGTCTGAAACATCTCCTGCCTCTCACAGTTGGGAGGCTGTAAACAATCACACATGGCCGGACAAACCTGTACAGGTAGGCTAGATAACCTTCAGAGGAGTTCATAAGTTGGAACACTCTTGTCACGCTCAGGAATCTTTATTGCTTTGGAGCTGTAAGTTAGACTCTGGTTTTGGGGGTAGATGCTCGGGAACAGGGGGTTTCCTGAGGCTTGATCCCACCTTTGCATATGCCGAAGCTTCCTTCCTCATGACCTTTGTCATGGGTGGAGTTCCTCACGCTGGCTACCAGCACCTTATGTTCATTACAGCATTATTTACAATAGCCAAGATATGGGAGCTACCTAAGTGCCCATCAGGAAATGAGTAGATAAAGAATATGTGGTGTACATACACATAATGGAATATTACTCATCCATAAAAAGAATGAAATCTTGCCATGTGTGACAACATAAATGGACCTAGATGGTATTATGCTAAGTGAAATAAATCAGACAAAGAAAAACAAATAAGGTATGGTTTCAATTATGTATGGAACCAAAAAAAAAAAAAGACAAAAAAAGTAATAAAATCAAGAGTTTTAAATACAGAGAACAAAGAGGAGGTTACAGACCAGAGAGGGATGAGAGAGGAGAGAAATAGATGAGAGAGATTACAAGGTACAAAATTCCAGATGCAAAATAAATGATTCACAAATATGAAGTATATGTATGGAAGTCTAGTCAATAAAGTCAATAAAACTATGTAATATCTTTTTAGTGTGACATATTGTAGCTAGACTTATTGAAATGTATATAGGAATATTGAATAACTATGTTGTATAACAAGAACTAACATAGTGTCATAGATCAATTATACTTCAAACAAATAAACAAACACATCAACTCATAAGAAAAGAGATCAGATTTATGATTACCAGAGTTGATGGGGGAGAAGGATTGAATCAGGTGTTCAAAAAGTACAAACTTCCAGTTATAAGATATTTAAATACTAGGGACATTATATACAACATGATAGATATAATTGAGACTGTTGTTAAGAGAGTAAATCTGAAGAATTTCCAGCACAAGAAAAAATTTTCTATTTCTTTACTTTTTATCTATATGAAATAATGGATGTTCACTAAATTCAGTGTGATAGTCACTTCATGATGTATGTAAAAGAAATCTACTTGCTATACACCTTAAGTTATACAGGGCTATATGTTAATTTTATCTCAATAAAAATGGAAAATATTTAAATAATAATAATATCATCTACATTTTCCCAATAATTTGTAACTATTAATTCTCCCAAAGCACAATTAAGCAAATATTATCTGATTTTTTTCAAATGCCTCTGTCCCTGTAATGAGTCATTTCCTGTTTTGTTTCTTTTTCTTGATGTCTCACATTTTTTTTAAAAATTGTGGTACTTCCACCCTAGGCACAGACATATCATTGCAAAAGTCCCTCTACACCATCTTTCCCTCATCTATGTAATCTGACATTTAACTGGTTTAAAAATAAATTATTAATTTGTTTCTATGAGCTATAAACAAAGCAGGATTGCTTTCATTTGCTTAGCAAAATAGAGGGATGTTTTAATGTGAATAATAACTCATTAATTGGCTTGTTATATTTGTATAGCTATTTTAGAGTGGAGTGCAAGTTCAGTACATTATATATAATGGCTTAGAAAGTTTAATAGTTAAATTATATGCACAGCTTCCCTGGTGGCTCAGATGGTAAAGAATCTGACTGCAGTGCAGGAGATCCAGGTTTGATCCCCAGGTCAGGAAGATCCCTGGAGAAGGGAATGGTTACCCACTCCAGTATTCTTGCATAGAGAATTCCATGGAGAGAGAAGCCTGATGGGCTACAGTCCATGGGGCGGCAAAGCGTCAGACATGACTGAAGCAACTTAGCATGCATGCATGCATGCATGCACAGATTAAATGAAGAGTACAATGCAAGAAATACTCACCCTGAAGAATAAAAAAATAACATGTCCTTGATGTGTCAGAGGTCACTTTAGAGAAAAGTAGTGCTCTGAGTTATTAATTGACTTATTCATTGATACAACAAATATTGATCAAGTCCTTTATTAAAAGCTTCAGTGACCACTGACTGGTGGCTGTTTAGAATTCTAGTTGGTAGAGAAAGTGATTAATCATTTGTAAACAGATTTGGAAGATGACAGACATTGATTAAAGTGCTGGAAAATTAGATATCAAGGGGGATATTAACAGATTACCCACAGAGAATATGAACAGCAAAATATGAGATGTTCAAAACTCCAAGTATTTTTACTAAAGCGCTAACAAAAAATTGATATGGGCCAAAAATAGTTTATCCCCTTCATGTATCATAGACATTGATTATTAAAAGACTGTTCAGTTAAAATCAAATAGCATAAATAACAAATTTTGGTCAATAATACCAATCTCTTGCTGTCTACTCCATAGTGATGTATTTTTATGCTATAAAGTATGAAAAAATTAGAAGTCTTTATATTTACCATGGGAAAGACTCTAAAATCTTTAGCAAATGGGAAGATAAAACCATTTGTGTGTTCATTATTTAAAACTGCAGCAGCAGGGAGTCCTGCCTGTGAGATGCTTGAATAGTGCTTGGTTAGAAGAAATCTAGCAAGCAGTAGGACACTAATGAACTGGAGTCTTGTTTCAGCAACAGTAAACGTGAATGAGATTTGAAGTAGTGAAGCAGGTTGTGTCTCCCCAAGGTGCAACCAATGCAGAGTAATTTCCTTACACCCTTATATTCTTCATATAACACCAGCATCACCTGACTTTCAGTTATTCCTGACTCGATAATGCCTGTGGTCACAGATACTTGTGTGTTGCTAGGTGATAACAAAGTCCCATCAATAGCAGCGGTCTTATTCAGCCTATTCCTGCAGATGAGTGATATATATTTGGGTCATGATTCAAACATTAACTCAAGAAAGACTTCTAAGACCATGTCCACCAAATAGGATTAAGGAGTCAGGAGATCTGGGGTTCCTCTATCAAATTCAACTCCCATCTCTAGATATTGAACAGCATTCACTTGGGGAACTATTGATAGCAAAATACTGCAAACATCAAAACACACCTCCAATTCAATCCTGGGAGCTTGGTCATGTGGACCTAATCTGGCCATCTCTTTGTGCTAGAAGTTCCACCACTGAACTATGGACTCAGGAGAAGGTGAGGGAGTGAAAGAAAATATTGAATGTTTGGCTACCAAGGATTCTGCTGCTAGGCTAGGATCACCAATAGGTATTTTGAAACTTTATTGAGTAAAACAGTTTATTTTTTATTTTTATTAAACTTATTTTTTATTATAGTATGGCTAATTAACAATGTTGTGATCATTTCAGGTGAATAGCGAAAGGACCCAGCCACACCTATACAACTATCCATTCACCCTCAAGTTCCCCTCCCATCCAAGCTGCCACATAACATTGAGCAGAGTTCCTTATGCTATACAGTAGGTCCCTCTTGGTTATCTATTTTAAATAGAGAGGTAAAATGATGAAAATAAAATAAAGTTCTCTTCTTGTTGTTGTTCAGTCACTAAGTCATGTCTGACTCTTTGTGACCCCATGGACTGTAGCACACCAGGCTCATCTATCCTCCTCTATCTCCTGGAGTTTGCTGATATTCATGTTCATTGAGTCAGTGATGCTATCTAATCATCTCCATCCTCTACTGCCCCTTTATCTTTTTGCCTTAAATCTTTCCCAGCTTCAGCATCTTTTCCAATGAATCAGCTCTTCACATCATGTGACTAAAGTTAAAGAATAAACTTTGAGGATCCACAGAAAGAGAGACAAAGCCATCTCTGAAATTGGTGTGAAAGTCTCAAATATATAGGGCAGCCACAGTAACCAGACCTGCATGGGACCAGAGAGGCCTATGTTTTCCCAAGCAGCGTGAGGTCAGCATATGAGGGAGTGGAATATTAGGGAGATAGTTCCAAAGAAGCATGAGAAGGGGATGTAACAAAATGAGAGGGAAGAAAGGAAGGCAACTCAAGATGCACAGATGAGCAAGTGGCTACTATGAGAAATGGCTCAGTCACACAGGGGTCCCTGAGGGACAACACACCTCAGAGTTGTCCCAGCTGAAGGATGAAGTAGCTATTGCACCACCAGTTGTATCATTGACTGAGAAGTGAGACAGCAACCCAGGGACATTAATTTCCTGGCACTTCTTATCTTCCATATATATATATATATATATGCTAGACATGCTCTTTCATAGGCAGAGAAAGTTTCAGACAGAGCCCTGGGAGTTATAGCAATAAACCTTTAGCATCATGAAAATGTAGGTGCCAACAACACTTCTGCACACAAGGGTGAGAGGCACAGCAGAGTGAGTGTGAACTCCAGAACAAAGATGAACTTAAAACCACTGTGAGGAAAGCCTTTTCTTATTTCTCAGTAGAGAAAAACCAACAGTGATACCACAAATTAGGAGTCATTAACTACTGCAGATGCAGAGTATTTTTTATTTGATATGTAGCATAAATATAACAAATATGTATCCATATTTATATTTATGCTTACTCTAATGGAATATGTTTCTCATTCCTTGCCCTGAGCCAAGAAACTGGTTTTATCTTTTCTCATTTATGTACTGCCTAAATTAGATAACCACTGATGTTGAATTAATTAATAATATGAATGTGCTTGCCAACTGGACAGCCCTTTGTAGAATGAGTGTAGAACCAAGTTTGGGCATGAGTGAGTCACAGAAAAGTGCTGTCAAGATCTATGCAACGCTTCAAAAATGTTAGTTAATAAGACAATGATGACCTTGGTGTGACACTGTGCATGGCAGAGACTCCAAAAGAAAAGGGACATTCCAAGGATTCTTGGGTGCCCACAGATGGAATTTCTATTTTCTCTTTGACCCCATAGGGTAAATCAAATCTTGTAATAGAGCATGGGCCATAACCTAAATGAAAATGAAAATCACATATTCAAACAAAAAGTATATTGAACACTGGAAGTCTGATTTTGTATAGGAATCCACTATTAATTTTTTAAAATTCCATAATACATAAATTTTATTGAAGTATCAGTTTAGTTCAGTTCAGTCGCTCAGTCGTGTCTGACTCTGCGACCCCATGAATCGGAGAACGCCAGGCCTCCCTGTCCATCACCATCTCCCAGAGTTCACTCAGACTCATGCCCATCGAGTCAATGATGCCATCCAGCCATCTCATCCTCGGTCGTCCCCTTCTCCTCCTGCTCCCAATCCCTCCCAGCATCAGAGTCTTTTCCAATAAGTCAGCTCTTCACATGAGGTGGCCAAAGTACTGGAGCTTGACTTACAGTGTTTCAGATGTGCAGCAAGGTGATTCAGTTATACATGAACCACATATATTATTTTTTTTTATTAACTTTTTTATTTTGAAAATCAGTATATGTTATAAAAATTCTGAAATTTTAAAAATGTGTGTAGGAGAAAATATAAGTCCTTTGACATTCCAACCCTCTTAAAGTAGATGAGTTATTTTGGTATGTTTAATTCCAAAATGCTTCCAGTTCATTTCTTTACCATTTTAGCACAGCTTTCTACATTTGGCATGTTCATAATCAACAATGCCAATGTCTGAATATGACAGCATTTGGAAAGTGGGAATTGGTGATTTAGCTTTTTGTAGATGGGTCTCTGTGTTCACTGAAGAAACTAAGGGGGCTCAGGGGACCATCCATCCCAGTTTTGCCTAACCTGAGCATCTGGGTCAAAGACACACTCTTGGAGCACAGAGATTATGCCCATGTACTGAGAATACAGAGAGCAATGAAAGATGTTTGTTTCTTATAAGTTTCTCACTCTATGGTATTCCACTATAGCAGCCTAAATGGTCTAAGACGGAATTGTTTACCAAGAGGTAGGGGTCTTGCTGTAAAAAAATACCATTAAAAAAAAATGTAGAAATGTCTTTGGAACTGGAGAATGGGTAGAGACTGAAAGACTTTTTTTGAAGTGCATGCTAGCAAAGTCTAGATGGTTGGGCACAGACTTCCAAAGATGATTCTAGTAAAATCTCAGAAAGAAAAGACAGCTGTACAGAAATCCCTTGCATTCCTATACACTAATCATGAGAAAGTAGAAAAAGAAATTAAGGAAACAATTCCATTCACCATTGCAATGAAAAGAATTAAGTACTTAGGAATATATNATTATATTATATATATAAGTGGAAAATTCTGAAAGAGATGGGAATACCAGACCACCTGACCTGCCTCTTGAGAAACTTATATGCAGGTCAGGAGGCAACAGTTAGAACTGGACATGGAACAACAGAGTGGTTCCAAACAGGAAAAGGAGTATGTCAAGGCTGTATTTTGTGACCCTGCTTATTTAATTTTATGCAGAGTACCTCAAGAGAAACGCTGGGCTGGAAGAAGCACAAGCTGGAATCAAGATTGCCAGCAGAGATATCAATCACCTCAGATATGCAGATGACACCATCCTTATGGCAGAAAGTGAAGAGGAACTAAAAAGCCTCTTGAGGANGTCAAGGCTGTATTTTGTGACCCTGCTTATTTAATTTTATGCAGAGTACCTCAAGAGAAACGCTGGGCTGGAAGAAGCACAAGCTGGAATCAAGATTGCCAGCAGAGATATCAATCACCTCAGATATGCAGATGACACCATCCTTATGGCAGAAAGTGAAGAGGAACTAAAAAGCCTCTTGAGGAAAGTGAAAGAGGAGAGTGAAAAAGCTGGCTTAAAGCTCAGCATTCAGAAAATGAACATCATGGCATCTGGTCCCATCACTTCTTGGCAAATAAATGCGGAAACAGTGTCAGATTTTATTTTTTTGGATCCAAAATCACTGCAGATGGTGATTGCAGCCTTGTAATTAAAAGATGCTTACTCCTTGGAAGGAAAGTTATGACCAACCTAAATAACATATTCAAAAGCAGAGGTATTACATTGCCAACTAAGGTCTGTCTCGTCAAGGGTATGGTTTTTCCAGCAGTCATGTATGGATGTGAGAGTTGGAATGTGAAGAAGGCTGAGCGTCGAAGAATTGATGCTTTTGAACTGCAGTGTTGGAGAAGACTCTTGAGAGTCCCTTGGACTGCAAGGAGATCCAACCAGTCCGTCCTAAAGGAGATCAGTCCTGGCTGAAACTCAGTACTTTGGCCACCTTATGCTAAGAGTTGACTCATTGGAAAAGACTCTGATGCTGGGAGGAATTAGGGGCAGGAGGAAAAGGGGACGACAGAGGATGAGATGGCTGGATGGCATCATCGACTCGATGTTTGTGAGTTTGTGTGAATTCCAGGAATTGGCGATGGACAGGGAGGCCTGGCATGCTGCGATTCATGGAGTCGCAAAGAGTCGGACACGATTGAGTGACTGAACTGAACTGAACTGAATACTTTAAATAATACTCTTTCAAATATAGAAGTATAATTCATTTTTTCAAGTTTACTTTTAACTTGCAATATTGCTCATTTTTGCATTCTAGGAACTTTTTGGTAGAGTCCTAGGAACTTTCTGGGTTCCCTGGTGGCTCAGTGGTGAGGAATTCACCTGCCAATGCAGGAGATGTGGGTTCAATCCTAAGGTTGGGAAGATCCCTTGAAGAAAAAAATGGCAACCCACTCCAGTTTTCCTGCCTGGAAAATTTCATTAACAGAGGAGTCTTGTGGGCTACAGTCCATGGGGTCACAAAAGAATCAGACACAACTCAGCAACTAAACAATAATAATGTTCTACATAGACAATCATGTTGTCTACAAACAGAATATTTTATTTCCTCCTTTTTCAAAAATTTTTTCCTTATTGAAATTGCTAAACTTCCCATACAATATGGAATAAGAATCAGGAGGGCAGATATCCTTGCCTGTTTCCTTACCTTTCAGTTTTTTATTATTAAGTAGAGTTTAAGCTGCAGGGCTTTCTTGTTACTTTTAATGGCTTTTTTATATTCCTAGTTTGATATGAAATGTATTTGTTGTTCAGTAGCCAAGTCATGTCCAACTTTTTGTGACACCATGCACTTCAGCCTGCCAGGCTTCCCTGTCCTTCACCATCTCCTGGAGTTTACTCAAACTCATGTCCATTGAGTCAGTGATGCCATCCAACCATCTCATACTGTGTTGCCCACTTCTCTTCTCACCCTCAATCTTTCCCAGTATCAGGATCTTTTCCAATGAGCCAGCTCTTCTCATCAGGTTGCCAAAGTATTGGAGCTTCAGTACAAAGTAAATAAGCCAGCTTATTGTGTCCCATATATACTCACAAAAGTACTCAGTTCCCAAAGTTTTGATGGGAACACCTGTGCCATCAATCGCATCCTCTTATTTTTAACCCAGTGCCTCCCAAACACCAACAGAGCCTGCACAGGGCTGGATTTGGGGTTCTTAGGATCGCTTAAGAAAGACATTTTAAAAGACACAGATGTGCATGATCTGAATCTGGAGATGGGGTTCACAAGGTGATACATGTATAAGAACTACTGCTTTAGCTCGTGTCATAAAGTTTTATTTCCTACAGTCCTTAGCAATAGCCTTTATGGCAAACTGAATTTTGAAATATATAGAGGATTTGAATATGTACAGGTAAGAAAAAGCCTTTCTAAGCAGACATTATAACCAGTCATAGAAACAGTGTCAGAGAAGAGTGCTTCCTGTAGTGACTTTTGATGACTGCTAGTCCAGTTCGATGACTGATTTTCTTGGAGTGTGGGGTACAATGTGCAGGAAACGTCTGGGATTGGAGTGTAGAGGGCCTTGCATATCAAGTACATCCAGGTTCACTGCCCAAGTAAAAGGGAGTCAGTGGAGGTTTTAAAAATGAATAAAGACATGATAGAATTATGGGCCAAGAACCATACATCTAACTGCTAACTGTAATAATAACTGATGTGTTGTGAATGAACATGAGAGACAGAAGGCAAGGTCAACATATGAGAGAAAACAAAGATCAGAGGTGGCACTGGGGAGTATATACTGGACACTAGAAGGCAAGGAGGAGGAGGAGACTTGGAGATAATTTCATTTGAGTCACAGATTTCAACTTTTAAGGCCAACTATCCAGTTTAAATGGGAATCAGTGTTTTAATTTATAAAATCAAAAATCCACCCTTAAGATTTACTCAGTGAAGAATATCCTATGGATATATATTGGATAAACGTGCTAACATTTCAAATGTAAATTTAATTTGCAGTATCTCATTTCTCTATAACTTTTTGAAGAGTTCTCAGTCCTTTATTAAATTGCATCAGAATAAATGAGTTAAGAACTTGGATTACTTTCTAGTTCAAGACCTATATGTAATTACCCTCTGTTGTCTTACATTATTGCTTTTTTACCTATGCTATTTCTTAACTTTAACGTTGTATTTCTCATTATCCTATATCCACACTTAACTCAAGGAAATATAACCAGAACTAACTTCTGGGACAGTTTGTGAGAATTTGAGGACTTGAGGGACATTTTTAGTGAGAATTTTTCCAAAGGATAGAAATACAGCAAAGTATGACCAAGGCATTCCTCTAATATACCTCAGTCAATAAACTCTCGGAGAAGGCAATGGCACCTCACTCCAGTACTCTTGCCTGGAAAATCCCATGGATGGAAAAGCCTGGAAGGCTGCAGTCCATGGGGTCGCTGAGTGTCCGACACGACTGAGTGACTTCACTTTCACTTTTCACTTTCATGCATTGGAGAAGAAAATGGCAACCCACTCCAGTGTTCTTGCCTGGAGAACTCCAGGGACGGGGAGCCTGGTGGGCTGCCATCTATGGGGTCGCACAGAGTCGGACACGACTGAAGCGACTTAGGAGCAGCAATAAACTCTAAGTCTTAATTCACAATATGTCTCTATTTTCTGACTGATTTTTTCTCACTTTATGAAGGAGAATTCAACCTTCACATTTTACCATAGCTTTGATTATATGAGCAGTAATGATTTTGATGCTATCCCCTAAGGGTTTTTTGTTGTTGTTGTTGTTGTTCCAGGCCCATTTGCTTTTCCCCTCAGGGGCAAGGAAGCAGATAGGGTAAAATCATATTTCCCTTTATCTTTCTTCCTTCAGATACAGCTCGTGGCCAGGAGGGCCAGTAGGGAAGGTGAATGTGTGGGGATAACCAACCTTCATTAATTCCATTTTGTGAATGAATAAAAGTTACCAGTTCAAAAGTTTATAAACCTTGCTTCTTTCACAATCACCCAAAAGTGGAAACAATCCAGAAGTACTTTAACAGGTGAGTGGATTAACAAAGTATGGTACTCCAAACAGTGGAATACTATTCTTTAACAAAAGGAACAAACCATTGATTCATGTGACAACCTAGATAAAATAAATGAATAAAGTTTAATGTATTTTACTACTAAGATTGCTGGGAGGTGATGGAATTCCAGTGGAACTATTTCAAATCCTGAAAGATTTATGCAGTTAAAGTGCTGCACTCAGTTTGTCAGCAATTTGGAAAACTCAGCAGTGGCCACAGGACTGGACAAGGTCAGTTTTCATTCTAATCCTAAAGAAGGGCAACATCAAAGAATGTTCCAATTACCAATTGCACTCATTTCACATGCTGGTTAGGTTATGCTCAAAATTCTTCAAGTTAGGTGTTAGCAGTATACGAACTGAGAACTTCCAAAAATACAAGGTGAGTTTAGAAGAGGCAGAGGAACCAGGGGCAAATTGCCAACATTCATTGGATCATAGAGAAAGCAAAGTAATTCCAGAAAAAACACCTTCTGCTTCATTGATTATGTTAAAGTCTTTGACTGTGTGGATCACAATTGTGGAAAATTCTTAAAGAGATGGCACTACCAGACCACCTTACCTGTCTCCTCAGAAAGCTATATGTGGGTCAAGAAGCAACAGTTAGAACCAGACTTGGAACAACAGACTGGTTCCAAATTGGGAAAGGAATACATCAAGGCTGTATATTGTCACCCTGTTTATTTAACTTATATGCAGAGAATATCATGCAAAATGTCAGACTGGATGAATCACAAGCTGGTGGAATCAAGATAGCTTGGAGAAATATCAGCAATCTCAGATTTGCAGATGATACCACTCTAATGGCAGAAAGTGGAAAGGAACTAAAGAACCTCTTGATGAAAGTGAAAGAGGAGAATGAAGAAGCTGGCCTAAAACCAACATTCAAAAAACTAAGATCATAGCATCCAGTCCCCTTACTTATAGTAGGCAGTGAAAAAATGGAAACAGTGACAGACTTTATTTTTTCAGGCTCCAAAATCACTCTGGATGGTGACTCCAGTCATGAAATCTAAAGATGCTAGCTCCTTGGAAAAATCTATGACAAACATAGACAACATATCAAAAAGCAGAGACATCACTTTACGTATAAACGTCCATCTAGTCGAAGCTATGGTTTTCCCCTGTAGTTATGTTTGGATGTGAGATTTGGGCCATGAAGAAGGTTGAAGAATTGATGTTTTTAAACTGTGATGCTGGAGAAGACTCTTGAGAGTCTCTTGGACAGCAAAGAGATCATACCAGTCAATTCTAAAGGAAACCAACCCTGAGTATTCATTGGAAGGACTGATGCTGAAGCTGAAGCTCCAGTATTTTGGCCACCTGATGTGAAGAGCTGACCCTTTGGAAAAGACCCTGATGCTGGGAAAGACTGAGGACAAGAGAAGAAAGGGTAACAGAGAATGAGATGGTTGGATGGCATCACTGACTCAATGGACATGAGTTTAAGCAAACTTTGGGGGATAGTGAAGGACAAGGAAGCCTGTGCTTCAGTCCATGGGGTTGCAAATAGTCAGACATGACTTAGTGACTGACAACAAATACAGTTTGTGGCAATTATCCCTCCTTACTACCTACTGTGAATCCTGCAGGTAACCATGAAAACCAGGGTGAGAAACAATGGACATAATGTTGAAAAATACTATAGACAATGGACAGCAAGGCTGGACATTTAGACTAAGACTTTTAGGAGGGTACTTGTAAATAATAGAGAGTGTTGCACATGTTTGACCAGAAAAATATGCCTATTGAGCCATAGCTTATACAAAAAATTGTTTTTTCAGCTATTCCTAGGATAGACTGAAGAAGCTAAATGTAGTATGATGAATTAATAAATTATTATAAGTGTTTGAATTAAAGAATATGAGCAGACAGTAGGAGGACAAAAGAAGAAACTGATTTTTACAAGAAGGATTTATAAGCAAATAGATTAACATGGGAGTACTCAAAGTTTGCAATAACTGAAAGGCATCTGAAGAATGATCCTATATTTTAGAGACTGAGAAAATAGGGAAAAGAAGCCTTCAAGGGCAATTGCTTTCAGAAATGACAATGATTTTTACTCCAAAAACATTTGCAGTGTTTACTGCCAACAGAAAGAGAGAACCCAATAAGAGCTAGACAGAAAGTGCATACCTGGGGCACACAATCTTTGGTGTGGTGGAGGTGACCCATGTTCCATTTTCCTTCTCTTTCACTGAGGGATAAGGTTTATCTGGTCTTTCCCTCTGGAAAGTCAGAAAGACGTTTGTGACAAGATTGGCAGGGATGGGTAAGGCCTGGACACAGTGGCAGAGAGCAGGTCTTCCTCCCCTGCATACTCCTCTGACTTCATCAGAGCAGCACCTGCCTAGTCTTCCCATCCCTCTCAGAGAATCAAAAGGTCTTTAGAACCAAGTGAGCTGCAACACTTTGTCCTCAAGTGGTTTTCTCTGCTCTGAGCACCCCAGCTCCCAGAAAGGGAAACAGGCAACACCACAGATGCAGGAATCAGTAACACTCAAAATTCTGAAAACTAATGTGTCGCTTTGCTATCTATCCAGTCTTTATGACCATTGTCTTAAAATCAAGGATTCAAGACAAGATGTGGACAATGACTAGAGTCACTCTGACTTGCACCCCCAGCACTCAGGGACAGCACAAAGCTGTGAGATATTCTCACAACAACTTTGAAATGAAGTTGTTTCAAGCTCATTGAAAGCACCTTTCTACCTGTGGGAGTGCCCAGGATCCTGAGTGTCCACCATACTATAAACCCAAGATCCCTTCCTATGCATGGTATTCTGCAATCTCCTGTTTGTTTGTTTTTTTAACTATTGGTTTTAAGTAAAGTATGTCTTTTTGCCCTATTGTTTTTACTGAAAGACAAGTTTTTAGTCGTTTGTCAGTCTCCAAAACGCCTTCCACATCATATTGCTATGAAAAATTCCCTGAGTTTTTTTATACTACTTGAAAGATGTTAAGCTTTATAAAAAAATTTTTTAATTGGAAATACATTTTTATTTAGACAAATTTCACTTAAATTTGCATAAAAGTTTCCAGGAGCACAAAGAGTTTCTTTATATCTATCCTATTCATTCAGATTCCCCCAGTGTTACCTTACATAACCATTGGACATTTATCAATACTAGGAAATTAACATTGATATATTACTATCAACTAAAGTTTATTGAATGTAACCCATCTTTCCACTGATTTCTCAAGACCACACACTGCATTTAGTCATCAAATTTCTAAATATTTTTTAATCAGACAGTTTATCAATCTGTCTTATTTCTCTTGATGCTTTTGAAGAATACTAGTCAGGTATCTTGTAAAATGTCCTTCAGTTTGGGTTTGTCTATTGTTGTCCCTTGATTAGATGGAGTTTGGAAAAATTGGAGGGAGAATTTATTTTTATAAAAATACAGTAAGGGTGATTTTCCTGTCTCATCACATTTTATCAGAAGATGTATGATGTTAAAATGATTTGTTACTGGTAACCTTAATTTGGTCATTAGGTTAATTGGTATCTGCCCATATTTTCTGCTATAAGGTTATTATTTTTTCCTTTCTCTTCTCGACAGTCACAGTCCAGCCCACACTTAACAGAAGGTAATCAACCTTCACCTCCTGGAGAGAGGCATAACAAAGAACTTGCAGACATATGTCACAATCACCATAGTAATTAATAAATATTTGGCATTCATCCATGGATATTGCCTGCAACAATGTAACTGTGATGTTCTAATGGTAATTTTCGGTTTTCCTCATTCTGCCCACATTTATTAATTGGAGTTCTTCTGTAAGGAAGCTTTTTCCCTTTCCCCCTCTTTATTTATCTAGTTATTGGAGACAGAATTGAACTCTAAATAGATTAAAGAGCAAAAGTAAGAAAAAAAATACAAAGCTAACCTAAGGATAGGGAAAACCATATAAATGCACCAAAAACATTAAAGACAATTAACATTTTCAGTCAACAGTTAATACCCATAGAGTGTTTTGAAACACTTTAACAGACAGGGAACAACATATATGAAGCATACTGTAAGTTTTTGAGACATATGTGAAAGACAATAAATCAAAGTCTAGCATACCCAAAAATTCTTACAAATGAACTACCAAGATGGTGACAACAACAAGATGACAGCAACAAATACAACACAAAAGCAACAGAGTTAAGGAGTTCTTATTTTTAAAAATCAACAAAAGATATGAACGAGCAATAAGAAAACTACTTTAAAATTCCATTTGATAAACTAAGATATGTAAATTAAAGCAATGAGATACAAGGATTCTTGTCGGTCAACCTTGAGGACGTGAGTTACAATATAAATGTGGATCCTCTGTTCTAGCTCAGCTTGGAGAAGACTGTTGACACACAAGTTGGAATGATTCTGATAGCCAACCTTGAAAATGCTTCAGAATGACAGAATTTCCTTTGTAGGAATGACAAAGGACGTATCAGGGTTTTGCACTTAGACCAACAACTTAACATTGTTAACCTAGAAAATTCTGAGAAGACAACTGTGGTTCTTGCTTGTGGTTTTTTATTTCAGTCATCTCAGGTTGTTTGAACTGGTCAAGAGCTACATGAACGCAATAGGAAAATATGCAGCTAGACAAGACACAATTTATCCTGTCAGCAAGGTATATAAGAAGCATCAAACTCTTCTTTCCCCATTGCCGAGTTATCATTGCATATCCTGCCACCAAGAATTCAAAGTAGGTGGAAGTGGGTGCGTGGGAAAACCTTCAGAAGGAGTGGCTAGAGACTGCTAAGGTGCTCAGACACCATCAAGAGAAATTGGAGGCTAGCAGCTGTGATCACCAGAAGGACTCACTTATGCTAAAAAGATCTCAATGTAGGAGGAAGTTGGCTGAACAAAGTCAAGATTTTAGTCAAAAGAAATCCGTGGGGTCAGAAGCAAAAGGTGTGCCAAAGGTAATATTGCTATGTGGGGCAGATTTATTGGGGTCCTTTGGTGTTCCAACCAGTGGAAGAATGAGGATTTCACCGAAATTGTAAGAAAGTATGAGCTCATAGGTATTACTCAGGCCAGAACTGTTGTTCAGAAATTCATCTGTGAACCAGATATCCTGTGAAAACATCAGAACAACATTCTTCTGGTGAATGAATGGATCACCAATGATATCTTATTCACAAAGACCCAGCAAGCCCTCAGAAGGAGTTAGAGCATTCACTATTTGGTACTAGATCTTCTCTAAGAGTATACTGAAAAGCATAATTTTTATGACTTCAAGAGTGAAGAGAGGCATACTGGCTCCTTTGCAGAAAAATAGTGCAGATTCTAAGTCATAAAAAATTCTACCGCATGATATTTTGGACTTCCTTTTGGGAATTTAAGACAATCAAAGTGTTAGTAACTGGGGGAAAGAATTGTGATCCTGTCACTTAAACTAAAACTTAAAAGTTTGATAAAAATTAGTAGTAAATTAAAATCAGTTTTATCTCTATCAGAAGTTGCTAAGGTGAATGTTTTCAATATGGTCTCTCTTTTTCAGGATGTACAAATCCTTTTATCTCTATTTTTGTCTTTCCAGCTGTGTTGGGATATAACGGACATACAGCACTGCTTAGGCTCTCCATATTGTCACCCTACTTACTTAACTTATATGCAGAGTACATCATGAGAAATGCTGGGCTGGAAGAAGCACAAGCTGGAATCAAGATTGCAGAGAGAAATGTCAATAACCTCAGATAAGCAGATGATACCACCCTTATGTCAGAAAGTGAAGAGGAACTAAAAAGCCTCTTGATGAAAGTGAAAGAGGGGAGTGAAAAAGTTGGCTTAAAGCTCAACATTCAGAAAACTAAGATCATGGCATCTGGTCCCATCACCTCATGGAAAATAGATGGGGAAACCATCAAAACAGTGTCAGACTTTATTTTGGGGGGCTCCAAAATCACTGCAGATGGTGATTGCAGCCATGAAATTAAAAGACGCTTACTCCTTGGAAGGAAAGTTATGACCAACCTTGATAACATATTAAAAAGCAGAGACATTACTTTGTCAACAAAGGTCTGTTTAAAGGCTATGGTTTTTCCAGTGGTCATGTATGAATGTGAGAGTTGGACTGTGAAGAAAGCTGAGTGCTGAAGAATTGATGCTTTTGAACTGTGGTGTTGGAGAAGACTCTTGAGAGTCCCTTGGACTGCAAGGAGATCCAACCAGTCCATTCTAAAGGAGATCAATCCTGGGTGTTCTTTGGAAGGAATGATGCTAAAGCTGAAACTCCAGCACTTTGGCCACCTCATGTGAAGAGTTGACTCACTGGAAAAGACCCTGATGCTGGGAGGGATTAGGGGCAGGAGGAGAAGGGGATGACAGAGGATGAGATGGCTGGATGGCATCATCGACTTGATGGATGTCAGTTTGAGTGAACTCCAGGAGTTGGTGATGGACAAGGAGGCCTGGTGTGCTGCAATTCATGGGATCGCAGAGTCGGATATGACTGAGTGACTGAACTGAACTGAACTGAACTGTTAGATACAGAAGGCAGATTAGTGGCTGCCAGAGGCTGAGAGAGAAGGGGATAGGAAATGACTGTTTAATGGTATGGGATCTCCTCTGGGGGCAAAAAAATCTGCCTGCAGTGCAGGCCTAGTTCAATTCCTAGGTCAGGAAGTTCCCCTGGAAAAGAGCATGGCAACCCACTCCAGTATTCTAAGCTGGAGAATCCCCATGGACAGAGAAGCCTGGTGGGCTACAGTCCATGGGGTTGCAAAGAGTTCCACATGACTCAATGACTAAGCACACAGGGGTAATGGTTGCACAAAATCATGAATGAACTAAATTCCAATGAATTGTATACTTTGAAATGGTAAACTACATGTCATGTGAACTTTACCTCAATAAAAAAAAATATAATTTTCACAGATATCAGGGGAAGGGTAGATAACTTCTCTCTGAAGAAATGTAGCCTTATTATAAATTCAATTAGTCTCCGTTTTCAAAACAGGAGGAAGCCCATCACCCAGACTGGGTCATTTAAAGGAGAAGCAGAATACATTTCATGTCTTTGTAATGTGTTTTTGGACCAGGGTGCATATAGTCGATTTCAATAATGTTTTGACTGTTTTATTATGTTTTCATTAATGATATTTATCTCACTTTACCAACAGAGGTTTGCATAGTCAAAACTATGGTTTTTCCAGTAGTCATGTATGGATGTGAGAGTTGGACCATAAGGAAGGCTGAGCACCAAAGAATGGATGCTTTGGCCACCTGATAAAAAGAGCTGGCTCACTGGAAATGACTCTAGTGCTGGGAAAGATTAAAGACAGGAGGAAAAGGGGGCAACAGAGGATGAAATGGTTGGATGGCATCACTGACTCAATGGACATGAGTTTGAGGAAACTCTGGGAGATAGTGAGGGATAGGGGAGCCTGGTGTGCTGCAGTTCATGGGGTTGCAGAGAGTCAGACACCACTTAGTGACTGCATAACAACACCAACTAGTTCTTTCAGTGGTTGTATATATATGTGGTTATTATCCATAATGTGCATCCAAAGTTGCTTCAGTCCTGTCCAACTCTTTGGGACGCTATGGACTGTAGCCTGCCAGGCTCCTTTGTTCATGGGATTCTCCAGGTGAAAATACTGGAGTGGGTTGCTGTGCCTTCCTCCAGGGGATCGTCACAACCCAAGAATCAAACCTGCATCTCTTATGTCTCCTGCATTGGCAGGTGGGTTCTTTACCCTTATCACCTGGGAAACCCTATTATCCATAATACATAAGTATGTTTATGAATTATATAATTATTATACACATTAAATACAATTTTATCATTATAATGAGCACTATACCTATATAATTGACCCTTGGATATCTCAGCAGCTCACCAAAGCTCCTCTGTCCATGGGATTTTCCAGGCAAGAATACAGGAGTGGGTTGCTATTTCCTACTCTAATACTTTATGATATGTGCATGTATATATAGCCACACTTCTATACACTGGGGGAGTGTGACACTGGAAGTGGAGTTTGACACCTTATCCTGAAGGCTCGTGCAGGTTTCGTTAAGGGTCTTTCTTTTTAGCCCATAAACAATGGAAAGCCATTAAATGTATTATGAAGGGGGTTGACCAATTTGATAAATATTTTGAAAAGACTACTCCAGCTGTGATTGGAAAAGAGATGACAGGAGTCAAATGTGGTTTCAGGTGAAACAGTTATGAGTTTCCTGCAGAAGTCAAAGAAAAGAGGTAACTTGGATTTGATTGACATTAAGGAAGAAGATCCAACCAGTCCATTCTGAAGGAGATCAGCCCTGGGATTTCTTTGGAAGGAATGATGCTGAAGCTGAAACTCCAGGATTTTGGCCATCTCATGAGAAGAGTTGACTCATTGGAAAAGACTCTGATGCTGGGAGGGATTGGGGGCAGGAGGAGAAGGGGACGACAGAGGATGAGATGGCTGGATGGCGTCACTGACTCGATGGACATGAGTCTGAGTGAACTCCGGGAGTTGGTGACGGATAGGGAGGTCTGGCGTGCTGCAATTCATGGGGTTGCAAAGAGTAGGACACAACTGAGCAACTGAACTGAACTGAACTGACTGAACTGAAGGAAGAAGAATTTATGTAGCCAAATTTGAAATATACTTATGAAAAGACCAGGATTACTACATATTGAGACAAAGATGTCAGACATGACTGCTGGGGTTTTTATTTAGCTTAACCTATTAGATAATATTGCCAGTTGTGCGATCATGAATTCAGTTTCAAATATGGCAGAGTGGATGTGTATTTGATGATCCCTAACATGGCTGACAAGTAATCAATACTTTCAAGTTGAGACTGAGGCTATATGATTGCTCAGCCCATAAGTGTTAACTGAAATCACAGGCATGAGAGCAATGGACTACAGGATGTTATAGTGAAACCAGCATGCGTTTCTGGTTAATGACTTGGGGAAGGATATTCAAGCATATGTGAATTTAAGTTTTTATGCCAATATTTAAGTTAAAGGGAGTAAGTAGTTAACATTTAGTCCAAACTCAAAGTTGTATTTGAATATCATCCAACTTTTTCAGCCTTTTGTCACATTCTAATTAGTTCTGTATAACAAGCACAAAATCCCTTTTCTCAACCAGGGTGAATCTGTAAAAAACTTACTATGTTTACTCCCATTAAAAATAAAACTACAGGAACCTACACCCTGAAAAAGGAAAATCCCATAATCCTTGGCTTTCTATCTCCTTATGGCTTATTGTCCTTGTCCTGGGCTGGCTTCTGATAGCCAGATTCATATCTAAATCTTCATGACAAGACTAACTGCTGGCCACTTCTGTGCGGACTAGATATATGAGCTTTCAAAGAGAATTCTTTTGCCTTAACAAATAAAAAAGCTATGGGAGACTTCCCTGGTGGTCCAGTGACTAAAACTTTGTGCTTCCAATGCAAGTGCCTGGGTTCAATCTCTGGTCAGGGAACAAGATCTCACATGTCACGACTAAGAAATCCCAGATGACACAACTACATTGTCATTCAGAAATGAAGGAGACAGAACTTTCCAGATAAACAAAAAGTCAAGGACTTCATCACCAATGGACCAATCTTACAAGAAATGTTAAAGGAAGTTCTACAAACTGAAATAAAAAGATGTTAATTAGTAAAAGAAAAATATATCAAAGTATAAAACTCCCTGGAACAGATAAGTAAACAGTTAGATTCAGAAAACTCCAACATTGTAAAGGTGGTGAGTAAAGCATTTATATAACATATTACTTATAAGCCATGTAAGTATGCTATTTATATTCCAACATGAAGAAAAAGATTAAAGTATTATAATAAGTATAACTATAAAAAACCAAAGGAACCATATTTAAAGAATTAGATGAAAATATGATAATAAGGCAACAAGTAGACTCAAACAGCTACAAATTAATTAAAAATGGAGCAAATATAAATTCTGGAATTGAAAACTATGATAATTGAAATGAAAAAATGATTAGAGAAGTTCAACAGAGTGTGTAAGATGGTAGACGAAAGACTATAAACTTGAAGATGGATTAATAGAAATCAATGTAAAAAATGAAAAGGTTTTGAGAAAAAATGACAAGGGGACCCATTCAGCACCCTGGCATATGTGGAAAGAGTATCAGAAAGCAGGAAGAGAAAAGGAAGGAAGAAAAAATACTTGTAGACATAATGGCTGGAAATTTATCAAGTCTAATGGAAAACATTAAAGGACAACAAAATAAAAATATTCTCAGATAAACGAAGGCCAGGAGAATTTTCTGCTAACATTCCAACTTATAATAATTACTGAAGGAAGACATTTGAGCAAGAAAAAAAAAAAAGCTTGATTCTCTTAGATTTGAAAATACTGGACTGATTCATTAAAGATGAGTGTGTATCCATACAAAATGTTCCAAAAATTTTTATTCAGTTTATTGATTTTAGAAACAAAGATGCTCGAAACTTATGGAAAATCTACTTTGACGCTTTAACTATTAGAATTTGTTTTATACTTCATAACTTTGTAAATTTTATATGGTTATTGATTTAATTCTAAGAGCTTGTATCTACATCTAGTAAAAATTAAATGAAATTTTACAATTTTCTTAATATTTTCAAATTTCACATAAAGAAATATGAAAGAAATTTTAGTTCAATGCCTACATTGGTGCAAGGCAAAAATATACTATGTGGAAAATTTGGAGTTACAGACAAGGGAACCCTGAGAGTAAGAATTCCTAGAATCAACCAAAACTATAGGGACAACTCCCAGATTTTTAAAAGCCATTTGTGGGGCTCAAGTAGAGATTTTGGGGGGGAAAAAACCCCAGTACTGTCTGAGTTCCAGCTGCAATGAATTGAAACTTAACTAATATTTCTGTCTAACAGGATGAGAAAGGATGGGAAGGCTCAGAGGAAGGGAGATGAATTAATCTGCGGGGCTGGTTGGTTAGGGAGGGGCTAGAGTCCAGCCTCCTCCTCTGCTACTCCCTCTTACTCCCAAGGGCCCTTTGTGACCAGACCACAGCTCTATGATGTGGGCCTAGTACTTTAGTCCCCAAGTGCACACCCTGGCTCAGTTTCCTGAGGGCAGTTGTGTGATTCCGATGAAGGAGAATCCTCTCTTTTTTCTGAAAAACACTTCTGATATTTGGCTGAACTCCAGTTCCACTTCCTGGGTAATAGATACCATCCTCGCCTTTCTGTGTGGACTGGGGCTTTTTTTCCTGATCCTTCCCTATCTCAAGAGTAACCCATCCTTTGCTCCCTCTAGGAAACATGGAAACATCAGAAAGGTAAGGAAGCTTGGCCCAGACCCACAAGCACATGATTCTTTCTTCTGTTCTATTATTATTCCCACTTTTTAAAATCAACTAGAGGCTTTTGAAATGAGAAAGAACAGGGCATCTATTCTCAAGGAAGAATAGAACACCATGCCTCTAGGGACAAACCAGGCTGGGCAGGGGAGAGAGTGAACGCTAGGATTTCTACTCAAAGATCTCAGACCAAATGTCCTGGTGTGATGAGGACTCCATAGCATGCCCCAAACAAAGTGACCAGGGGCCAAGGATTGGATATTGAGTTCAATGTCAGCCAGAACACAGAACTCTGAACACCAGTTCACCAGTCATGAACAAATGTCTTAGACAAAGGCTGATTGGCTGGGAATGCTGAAATCCTAAGAGCCTCAGAGCAGGGGCTGGAGCGGAGTTCTGGCTTCAAGAAGCAGAGAGTTACCTGATGGACCTCAGATTCACCCATAGGTCTGTGAGTGCATTTGTTTTTTGAGCAGAGCAACAGTGATGAAAGATCCAGGGTGAATCTCACTTGAAAATCCTTGTGAGTGAGTGAGTGAGTCAAAGTACCTCAGTTGTGTCTGACTGTTTGAGATCCCATGGACTCTACAGCCCATGGAATTCTCCAGGCCACAATACTGCATTGGGTAGCCTTTCCCTTCTCCAGGGCATCTTCCCAACCAAGAAACCAAACCCAGATCTCCCACATTGCAGGCAGATTTTTTACCAGCTGAGCCACAAGGGAAGCCCAAGAATACTAGAGGGGGTAGCCTATTCCTTCTCCGGCAGATCTTCCCAATCCAGGAATCAAACAGGGGTCTCCCACATTGCAGGCAGATTCTTTACCAAGTGAGCTATCAGGGAATCTCTGAAAATCCTATATTCTTCAAAAAAGGGAAATAGAAAATATTTTTATACACTTTGAGTTTAAAGAATGAAAGACCAGAGAGCTCTGTTAGTGAAACATAAAATGTCATATTATGTATGGACACTGTTTGATGCTTGTCTAGAGACGAGAAAGAATTGGGTCCTGGGTCCTTGTTTTTTCTATCTCTCAGCATCAAATGGAGCAGAAGGGAAGAAGCAGGAGCAGTATAAGAAATGGAGGTTTGACAGTTAAGCTCTGACATTCAGTCCTATGTGCCCCAGGTGTTAGCCCTCACCTCTTCAGCCATGATGGCCCAGTTCCGCAAATTTCAAGGAGATCAGTGGCAGGGCCATCCCACAGTAAACAAAACACCCAGGGAAGCTCTGGGAAGGAGAGCAGAACCCAGATATTTCCTAGATTCTGTGTACAGAATGAAGCCATAAGGAGTCTGAAAGTGTGTTGCCCAGAAGACATGTGTGGGCTTCACTGGACCAATAGTGCCTGGATTGGGAGGACGAACCTCTGGGTCTAACTATGGACACCTTGTTTAACTTTGCTCAGATGTCATTGCAAGGTGACCCACTCCCATTCTCCCCAACAGGGGATTATGAGGGTAGCAGGGAACAAAGGATATGGAAACACTTTGTAAATGATAGACCCTTTCATGAGCTTCACTTCACCATCACTGTCAGGGATCATATGGCCTTGGATGCTGGTACATGGGCTCCAATCTCCCAGTTGCAACCCCTTCAAGGGACCTACACTCAACCTCCTATAAGTCCCCTAGGCTCCTGCCTTCATCCTCATGATGTAGCCTGCTGATTTCCAGCTTGCAGAGATTGCCTGGAAGCACCAGAAGAGATCTGGGACCTGACTTCACTTCTGCAAAGGTAGAGAATCTTCCCCTTCTCTCCTAGGTGGTTCTTCCTCCTAGAGCCTATGGTGTGACCACGGGACTGCAAGCAGCTTGGGGCTGAGCTAGGAGGGGGGAGCAATGGGGCAGAGTATGGCTAAAGCCTTGGAGGGAGGTACAGCAGGAGCATTGAGAAGTCAAGTCAGCAAGGGGACTGTGCAGGGCCATGGGCTGCAGGTGCTGACCCCTGCCTGGCCTGCCCAGCCCACCTGTCCCCGGGGCTCCTGGCGACAGCTTGTTCTTCATGTCTGCTGCAGACTTCTGAGGAGGTTCCCTGACAAGGGCGGCTTTTATCAGGTATCCAGTCAAGATGCTCCTGGGGACGTGTGCAAAGCAGTGCTAGCTGGAGTCCACCGGCCATGTAGGGAAGAGGCCACTCCCACCATGTCCCCACCTTCTCTGATCAAATGGCCTCTGTCTCAGAACTCCACCCATTCTCCACATTCAGTGTCTTCCTTAGATTCTGTTCACTCACTTTCATCCAAGAGTACTTAGCGATCAGAGCCTTTCTTTCTCCTGGACAGCCTTTCACCCTGGCCACTTGCTCTTTCCACTTCCCCACCATGCCCCAGTAATGGGGAGGCCTGTCCTCCACCTCTAAGAGCCTCCTCTGACTCCCCATCACTAGGCTCTGTGCTGAGTCTCAATCAGAGTGCCTCCATGACACTCCCACTGGGCACCATCTCACATAGCATGTCTCCACAGTCTCCTTGGAGACCAGTCATCTCAGGGCTTGTCTGCTCAAGCTGTCCCCTTTCAGCTCTGTCTTGGTGGTGTAGGGCTGCCAAATCTTGGAGTCTCTCTACCATGACAAACTTTGAGTCCCAGCAAAACCACCTTCCCTGCCATCTACCAGAGACCTCATTTTGGGCACACCCCAAAAACAGGCAGATAGAGGTCAGTACCCTCTCGTTTGTCAACCCGGATGTCCAGAAGCTGCTGGAGATACTAATCACCAAGAGAGTAGAACTGAAGACTTGGAAGGAGAAACAAAACAAGAAGGAGGCAGGTTACCACCTGACTTCTTTGGGGAAAAGGATCAAGTTACTGGGTGACAAGCAGGACACCTTGGGTCACCAACACTTCTGGTGCATAAAAGGCAAATCAGAATAGCTGCTTGGTCCCAAGAAGCCCCCATATCCTGATACTTTGGGGGACTGTCTACAGAAGACATGCAGCCAGCTCTTCTGGGGTCTCCCCTTTCTGCACAGTGATTCTCTGGTGGCTACTGTCACAGTACCTGGGTCCCCTCTACAGTTATGCCCTATCTTATTCAATGAACTCTAAGGCTGAAAAATTTCAAATTCAATCTAAAGTAACTTCACAACTGTCATTGGCCCAGCCCTTGATCCACTCTGTGGCCCCGGCTCAACCTCAGTCCTTGACTCCAACCATGCCCCAATTGCAACTGTCACCTGTGGGTCACATGGAGACTCAGGCCCGACCCCAACCCTTGATTTTAACCATGTTCCAGTTTCACTCACCATCTGTGGCTCACATGGAGACTCAGGCTCCACCCTTACTCTTGACTCCAACCATGGCCCAATATCAACCACGACCACAGGTTCATGTGGAGACCCAGGCTCAATCCAAACCCTTATCTCCAATGATGACTCACTTTTAACCACTACCTCAGGCTCACATGGAGACCCAGGCAGGACCTCAACCCTTTGCTCCAACCATGACCCAGTGTCAATCACCATCTCAGGCTCACATGGGGACCCATGCCCAACTCCAACCCTTGAATCTATCCATGCTTCATTTTCAACCACCACCAGCTCATGCTCATTTGAAGACCCAGACTCGTCCCCAACCCTTGACTCCAACCACAGCTCATTTTCAACTACCACTGTCTTATACTCATATGGAGGCCCAGGCCCAACTCTAACCCTTGAATCCAACAATGCCTCAATCTCATCCTCAATCTTGGGCTCATATGGAGACCCAGGCCTGACTTCAAGCCTTGAATCCAGCCATGTCTCACTCTCAACCACAACCTCGGGCTCATATGCAGACCAGGGTCCAACCCCTACCCTTGACAACAACAAAGGCCCAATATCAATCACCACCACTTTGGGCTCACATGGAGGCCCAGATGCAACCCCAACACTTCACTCCAACCATGCCCCAAGGTCAAGAACAATTTTGGGCTCAATTAGAGACCACTAACCATCTTATACACTCTTTCCCAATTGAACCATCTTCCTCTGAACCAAAGACTAGGTATCATGATGTATCTTGCCCTATAGTCCAAAATAAGGCACAATCTTTCATCCCAAAAGCAATCCATACCCCAAAATATCACTTTTTGAAAAAACAAGTAGGAAGTGGGAGAACTTTACCCTCTTTGGTTAAAAAGTCTCAGCAAGTGTTTATCCAGGTCATTTCCAATCTTCCCCAGGAAAGCAGGTCTTCCCAAGCCCGCACCTCTGTCTTTATCTTTCCTGGGGATTTGATCAGCCCTAAGGTTTGGGAGAAATTGGAGCACTACCTTTCCAAAAGGCTCATGAAGCAAGAGAGCAGCTTGCCCTGCAGGATCCAAGCTTCTCAAAAACTGATGCAGCCTCAAGATCAATTCCCAAGGCCTTGTCAGGCACAGGGCAGTGAGGGGCTCTCACGCACCTCTGCAGGTCTAGGTAAAAGCTGCCAGGATGCACAGAAGATGAGGTCCAAGTGCCCAACACAAATCCCAACAGGGAAAGACTTGCACCGTGATATAGGGCAGAGCTTGGGGGGAACCCACGAAATTCTATACATGGCATCAGTAAACCACCCAATGAAGGTTCCAAGAGCAAAACCTCAGTCAGAAAGAGAGTTGAGCCCAGGCAGGAAGCATCCAGAAAAAATCTTGGGAGTCCTTATAAGCAAGAAGGCACAGCAGATCTGTGAGGGTCAAATCCCTGTGAATGTCCATTGTTCAAGACTTCCTGCCAACCACTTCTTAGACCTTCCTGGAGAGTTAAATGCTCCTAGAGGAACAGAAAATACAGGTTCTTCTCAGGATGGGGAAGCCTCTATGAATACCTCCCATGAGTCTCTTGTTGTCAGTTGTTATATTCAGCAGGAGCTGGAAGCTTATGTATTAAAGTTTCGGGTGAGGCACAGATGGGTCCTACTCCTCAAGGTCTTCAAGTTTATATTTAACTTAAAGTTGAAAAATGCTTATTGCACACGCCTCCCAAGATCCACCTTGAAGGCCATCAGTGATCCTAGGGACCACCCAAAAGCCCAGTTAACCAAGGACTTGGGAAAACATCCTCAGCCCCATCCAGAAAAGAAAGTAATAACAACAGAGGCAGTTCCCCACCTGGAGAGTCCCCTCACTGCCCCTTCTTGGGTGATTGAGGCTCTGGAAGGACCCCCACCTGGCAATATGCAGAAACCCTCAAAGGCACCTCTGACTGGACAGGAAATCAAGCCACCTTCTCAGGACACCACATACAACTTTGTGGGCAGAATTTGGCACAGTGAATCTGTCATGGAGGCTGACAAAGGCAGCCTGGAGCCCAGTCCACGTCCAGCAGTGGCCAGGAATGAGCCACAGGGGGAATCTGGGGTGGAGCACCCCGGAATCTTGCTCTAGTGTGACCGTCATGGACTGCAATGAGTGTTCTCAATCTCGCAGGGAACAAGAGACTGTGGAGGGAGATCCTGCTAGGAAAGGTAATTTTGAACCAAGTAGACTAACCAAATCCCAAATCATCAATATTGATATGAGGAAATCACAGTTTCTAAGGTCCAATAAAAATCCTTCCTTGAACACAAAGTCTGTTGACTCAAATCCAGAAGATGTAGACTTTGCTGAACAGTTTGGTAAGCCTGAGTTCCAAGGGTTCACAGAGGCAGAAACAGGCTCAAGGCCAGCCCACCTGTGTGCTCCTTCAAGACTGTGAAACTGGTATGCTCCTTCAAGACTGTGCCACTGAGAGGCTTCTCAAAGACTGTCACTCAGATATATGCACTGCCGCAAACAGCTTGGCTTCTCAGGCAACTCTGTCCTGTTTTGAGATCCTGTCCAGTAGAGAATCATCCAATTCCCAGATGCTCTATGATGTTACATCGAGTGGAGGGAGCAGCCAAGGACAGCAGGAAGCCCTGAGAAGGCAGCCCCAGCATAAGAGTCAGAGCAAGAAGTTTGTCTCCACTGATGCGAGAGAGACTAATAGGAGCCCCAAACTAGGACAGCATAGAAAAGGGTTGGTGGTACGGAGAGCCCACCAGGCCCGCAAGATGAGCCACCCTGGCCAGAAAAAGGAATCAGCAGAGTCCCTTCAAAGCAAATCCCACCTGAAGAAGGGACAAGTTTCTTCAGAAAACCACTTCAGAGAGAGGATTAAGCACTTTCTGCAGTGGATTTGTCCCAATAAAGGCAAAAGACCGGAAGAGCCCCTGCAAAAATGCAAGCCTGCCGCAGACACTGCTCAGAGCCACGAAACTGTCAAAAGACATCTAATTACAGACAGCAAGGCTGTTGAGGCTCAGGCTCTCATGACAGCTGTTGGACAGATCTTAGAGGAGAAGATGGTGCTTCTTTGTGGACCACATGCCTCAGAATTAAACTGGTACAAAGTAGAAATCCAAGCCCCATTAAGTCCACCTTACTGCTACCATAGGTTTCTCTCCTATCAAGGACAAAGGAGAGTGATGAGATAAACAGCTCGCCATCAGCGAGCTACTCCCATGGGCCACAGCTGTCCTATAAAGAGTAAGTGGACCAGTCCCAGAGACAGCACGTGGACCTTCCCACCCAGGGAGTCAAGTCCCCTTCTGGGCAGAGCCTGCCAGCATGGATCCAGAGTGACGACGGTTGCAGGCCGTTCCTCCCACTGTCCAAAGCACTGTCTTCTTCAGAAATATGCCTCTTCTCAATCAGAACATGCTTGTCACAACTTTCCCAGTAGGAAAAGTCTTTTCCAAGAGAAAAATGTATACCATGCAGATAAAAACATGTTTTTGTCTTATTAGCACATCCTGTTTGTGCTATGACTTCTTCCTACCACACATTTTCTTGTTTCCTGAGATAGATGCTTTTTCTCATGAGAGGTGGTGACTTTTGTCTGTGCCCTGTTTGGGGGAAGGGAAGGGATCAGGGTCCACTCTTCTCAGGTGCCTGCTTTGACTTCCAGATGGGACAGGGCCATAGAAGGAGGTCTACCTCAGTGTGGAATACTCATCCTCACCCCAGTTCCCTCAATACATCTCAGTTTCCGTAATACCAGCTTTACAGATACAAGCAATAGCATTCAAGACTTGTCACAGTGAACTAAACCTAAAGACCTCTCCCAGCTCAGGATCTGGCTCTGTCTTCTGCTCTCTCTGCTTTGAACTTGTGGGACTATAGGAGGGATTTGCAGAGGCTGAAATTCCCCTCTGGCTTAAAGACTGTCAGAGACAAGTTCACAAATCAGAATAAGGAGGGGATTTTAGGGACAGTGTGTCCCGAGTCCAGAGGAGGGAGAAATCTTGTTCCCATGTCATGGTGGGATTAGATGATACTGTCCTGGAAGTCCCTCCTCTCCCAGAAGGAGCTGAGTTGAGATGAGCCAGGAGTATCCCCCTCCCTCTGTCTGTCTCATGTTCTGAAGCAGAGACAGGATAAGGACCACACATTCCCAGCTCTGAGGGTGTGCGGTGGGGAGCATGGAGGCCCCTGTGGGCCAGTTCACCCCTGCCCTGGAGGAGAGGAGAGCCCTGCTCATGGCGCCCACCTCCCCCCAGGGAATGAGCATGGTCATAACTGTGCACAGTCACCTCATGGTCTGAGGGTGGGACTCTGTGCCCCTAGGGTGGGATGCAGGGAAGGAGGCAGGTGTCAGAGGTGCCCATAGATGGTGCAATGACCAAGGAGTCCCTGGCATCCAACCACCATCTACAGGCCCAAAGGAAAGAAGTTAGGGGCCCAGTGGCTCCTGGCGGCCCCACACCAGAATCTTCCTCTACTTCAGCTCCCAGAGCCCAGACAGAGGGAGAACACCTAGAGCTCCTCCACAGAAGGCCAGGCTGCCAGAGGCAGAGGAGCCTCTGAGAAGGGAAGCTTCACTTCTCCACAATGTAAATAATCAGATTTCATAGGACAGGGAGCCCAGGGCAGACTCGTGGTCTGTGATTTCTATCTACACCTGTGACCCAAGGAGGCTCCCAGGGGACAGGTGGGGGACTCAGCAGGCCCAGGGACCGTGCGGGGGTTATAGCAAGTCTCACCTGCTCTCAGCCTCACTCAACACAGAGCCCGGAGAGGGAAGAGACCAGCAAACAGGATGTGTCACTGAGCGGGTGGGAAGTGACATGTGGAGAATGAGGGTGCTGTCAACTCTCTTCCCCAGGGCCTATCCACACAGGAAAGTGAGGAGACAAAAGCAACTCTCTAGTGAAATTTGGGGCTCTGTGTCAGAGTCACTTCCATGGTTGGGAGTCCCACTTCAGGAGTCCCTGATCCAGGAGACAGCAGGATTAGCCCAGCCTTCATGACTGTCAGGACTCCAACATATGAGATCAGGACCAGGGTGGTGTGGGGGCAGAGGGCACAGGCCTGCTTGTGCTATGGTTTCTCCCTGGAGCCAAGTCCTGACTCTGGGTCTCATCTTCTGGGGTGTGCACAGCAGTAGGGACTCAGCTGGGGCCTGAGGTGGGGGGGCTGGGACCTGGGTCACAGAGTGGCCTCCAGAGCTCAGGAGAGGGATGCAAAGAGCAGGGGCCCTGAGACTGGCTGATGCCAGGTCCTCTCAGAGGCACCAAGAGGAGCCAGGTCCTCTCAGAGGCACCAAGAAGTGCCAGGTCCTCTCAGAGGCACCAAGAGGTGCCAGGTCCTCTCAGAGGCACCAAGAGGAGCCAGGTCCTCTCAGAGGCACCAAGAGGAGCCAGGTCCTCTCAGAGGCACCAAGAGGTGCCAGGTCCTCTCAGAGGCACCAAGGGGTGCCAGGTCCTCTCAGAGGCACCAAGAGGTGAGTGCTGGACATGAGGGGAGCTGACCCCCAAGACACCTGTTGGGAGAAGTGACACAAGGACGCTGACAGAACAGCAGAAAATCAGAAGGAGCCAGTTCCTGAGCCCCTTTCCTGCTTTAGTGGGCAGAAGGGACAGCAATGGGGTGTCCTCCACCAAGAGCCCCCACAGAGATCCACACTGTCTCCACATGGGGACCTCCCACACACCTATTCGGAGAAATCTCACCCAGAGACCTCTCAGAGCATCCCATAGAGACCTCTCTCTGAGACCTCCCACGCACACACCTCACAGTTGCTCTTTAGGATCTGAATATCCATCCACTGACAGGTCCTTCATGGTGGGTCTGATGTCAGTTAGCAAACAGGCAGAACAGGGGAAGGACCAATGACGGTGCCAGTCCCAACCCTCCCTGCCTCCGAAATGCCAAGATATCCAGACATCATCAGCATTACCCTAAATGGGGTTCTCTGCTTGGGGAAATGTTCATGCCTTTTGTCCTTTCTTAACCATTGCCTCTGAACAGAAGTTTCACAATGTTCCACGTGCAGACCTGCAAAAGTCTTTCCTCCACAAATCTTCATTAGCCTGAGCTCTGTCCCATGGCTTAGAGAATCACAAATTTTAAGCATGAGTAAAATGCTGCCAAATTCCAATGCAAGCATCTTGTTTGTCCCATTTCAGTCATCTTCCAGTCAGATGGTGCCAATATCATATTTTTTAATTTTTTTCTTTCCTGGGTGAACAGATCTGAAATTAAGATGCAGATTTCTTTACTTTGGAAACAAGGGTAAAGGACTGCAGCAAATGGGCTTTAGGAATAAAATAAACCAGCAACAAGGTGGGTAGAGTCTCACCTCACCACTGGGCTGCGCAACTAACACAGCATTTTGTATATAACAGCTTGTGTCAGGCTTAGATTTGTTTTATTTTCAAATGAAACAGGCTAAAATTATGTGAAGACTTTTCAAATGAATCATATATCTGCCAATATTCCTCTTTTGTCCTCTGGCAAGAAATACTTGTTTGTTTTCTCAAAATGTGGCAATGCCCTCAAATGTTGTTATGCATCTTTCTAAGCCATGATAAAATCGTAATGTTCAGGAACCATAGTTTAAACTGATGAACTATTAAGGAATCATTTCTTAAATCTTTTAAAATGTACAATTTCCAATGTACTAGGACAGATTCTATATTACATTCATTATAGGGCTATAAAAGGATACTTTGCTTCAAATTCTATAGAATCTTACAAAATATATCATTTAATCTATGCCTAATGTATACACATGGCCTAATAAAATGACCAGAAGGTGTCTTCACATCTGAATGGAAGAAAGTGTACATAAATAATCAAAGTGTACATTAACATACACAAAGTGTGTATCAGTCATCAAAATCCTCACATTGTATACCAAGCCCTTTCCAAATGGAGCTTTTTAGTGGTATTACATACATGTTTTTCATTGCTCCTAAGCAACTAGTTTTCCTTGCCTTGTTAATATCTACTTTAATGACAGCTGTCATGCATTTATCATTGTTAAGTCAGATTATCCATCAGATGACAGCCCCTCCTCTAAGAAAAGCAGAACTGATGTGAGGATTCTTTTGGCCTACTTACTTCAACAAAAGTTTCCTTCTTGTACTTTCCATAATTTACAAATTTATAACTAATTTTCTACCTTACTTACAATCTCATTGAATCACAGCACAATAGGATATAGTTGTGGCATTGTGTAGTATTCTACAAGGTGGTACTTTTTTTGTAGTAAAAGTTATGCAGATAAGTTTCATGATCATAACAAGTAGGGAAAATTCCACATAGGCAATGTTTTACAAAGTGTATTATTTCCTTTTCAAGTTGACTGTCTTAACAGTATTATACTAATTATGGTTCAGTCCTTTGAATTTAAGTTGAACAAACTGAAAACATAGACAAAAGTCCATAATAGTTTATTCTGACAACATGTGAATGTGACTGTCCCTCAGAAGCAATGCATAGTTTAATAAACTGTGCAAAACTGCAGTGAACAATGTGCATTAAAGCAACGTACCCATCAGTCATTGCACCTGCATTTTTCACATGTTACCTCAAATGAATTGTGTGGCCAATTTTCACAGCATAAACTTGCACCTTTACCTTGGATGAAACAATCAAGGGGATTCTATTATAAAAACATTGTCAGTATTGTCAGGCTTTATGGTCATTTGTTTACTGTTAACAAGATTCACCTACAGAAAATCTGTAAACTTTTTCCCATTTATGTATACAAACAAAAAATAAGATAATGGGGAAAGTAACAAAAGTAAGTCCTTTGCTTTTGGCATTTTTCACATGAAACCATTTTGCTGAAAATAAAGTGGTTTTTAATCTACAGATAAAAGACTGTCACCTGTCATGATATTCACGATCTGTTGTCAGTCTAGTTTGAATCAAAGTATATTTAAAACAGCTCTCACATTGATTATAATGAGTCAAGAATTCTAGGGAAAAAAAGTGGAGGGTGCAATTATGTGATGACTTCTCAGTACTCCAAGGGGTAACCTTTTTCCAAATGGATAAACAAGAAAAGAAATACAAAAAGTAGTCATCTACAATGTTAATTCTGAAGAGCTCCCCTTGATAGGTTAAAATGCTGTGTTCACTTTTACTTTATAAGGAGCTCCCACAGAAAGTGTGCTGGCAGTGTTCCCGCATATATACAGTTACACTTTCTGCCATACTCACACCATGGACAGAGCAGGGAGCATCAAGGTCTGGATGATCCAGCAGCTTCATAACTGACACTGCCTTTCTCAGATCAGTCAGATTCATAATTATTCCTGGAACAGGATTCGTCTTTATCATTGTGCCTCTGGTCTCTATCCATGTGGATGATTGCATTTCCTGAGAAGCTACAAGGTCGTATTACTCTGGAAGATCGCCTGGCATGGCAACCCACTGTCCCCATGGACAGAGCAGCCTGGCAGGCTACAGTCCATAGCATTGCACAGAGTCGGACCTGGCTGAAGCGACTTAGCACTGCACGTCTCCATTACCCAGATTTACTGTGGCACCCTCCCTCATCCTGTAATCAGGCTGTGTCCACACACCATGGGGACCAGTAGAGCCACTTCTCCTGGGATAAGCAGTCATGCTCTCCACAGACACACTGTACCGCAGATATGCATGTGGCACCTAAGAAAATAACTTTCAGGTAGCTACAACATCATGCTGTGCCAGACGCAGTAGATGAAGATGTACAGCACGCCCTCTCTTTCACAGCAAACCTGGATAACGCAGCTCTCTGACTCGAAGCATTTTTGTGCTTTCCAGCTTCTCACTCTCACTCACTTAATGATGTCTGCAGCTCTTCTTTTCTCCTCTGAATCCTGAAATTACTTTCCTGCTCCATGTGGCTTCACAGTTTCTGCTCTTTGTTTCCAGTCAACACTGCAACCAAACAGACCTCTCCCAGCTCATGTATTGCCCTTAAACTTCAGAAGCAAGACCACCATCTTTTCTTTTCATTCCTGCCACAGTTTTATGCTCGTGACACATCTCATGCCTATTTCCAATGTCAATAAATATTTCATAGAATGTGTAAATTTATTTTGCAGAGAATGGTCCTTGGAGTGAGATAAACTTTTCACCTACCAGTTCTATGACTTGGGCAAGTCACTCAGAGCCTCCAAATTTCATTTCCTTCATTTGGAAAGTGGGGTTCGAAGTTAACAGAGTTGTAGTGAAGGGAAAATGAGTTAGAATATTAAAACACTACATGGCTAGTATTGAATCATTTTGTTACTTTTGTTTTTATTTTTTCATATTATTATTACCAAGTTACTTTTTATTTGTTAAAGTATACATAATTAACTATTTTTATAGAATTAAGTGATAAAAATTTATGTGTCTTATATGTATTAAAAATTAAAAATCCTGTCTGAGAAAATAAACTGAATATTCTTTCCAATAATTTTCAAATCTTTTTTTTTTTGCCACACAGTATTTAGTAGATTTCCAAATACTAAATATTAAGTAGGTTTATTTTAAATGACTCTTTCTGCAATCCCAAAGCCATTGCTTCTTTCAGTTTGAACAAGCTAGACTCACTGGGTGCTTCAAAACCAACTCTGTTCTCTCCACCTGTTTGTACATGTTCTTTGGTGCTGAACCCCCAGGTCTCAGGTGAAATCCAGGGGTCCTCTAGTTATTTTCAGTAACAAGAGGAAGTCTGATTTCAGTAATTAAATCACACCGGCCAGAGTAACAGTCAAAATGCCACATTGCATTTCAATGCAAGGCAGCTCCTGTCCTCCAGGAGAAGAGCCTGCCTTGGAGATGCTGCAGTGCAGAGCTGGGCCAGGAGCACCTAAACTTTTCCAGTCACACTTGGAGTTACTTCATCTTCTTCCCAGCCCTGTCTGCTAGGCTCAGCTGCCCCCTAGATTACTCATCCTGAATTCTGACCTCTCTTCATCCAGCAAGGGGATGGAGGGAAGGAAAGAAGAGTAAAAGAGCAAGAAAGGCTCATGCTACCTGCAGTGCTCGGCTGGAAGCCCACCATGGTACCCCCTGCACTTGTCAGAGGTTGAGAGTGGACTTGTGGGCATTTTATGTCATTTCCAGGGGCCTCACACTCACCAGGCATTGTCCGGGGGAAGCATCTCCTCTGGTCAATCCTCACAGTTCCCCATTAATGGGCAGCACTCCTGTCTNCTTTTTTTTTTTGCCACACAGTATTTAGTAGATTTCCAAATACTAAATATTAAGTAGGTTTATTTTAAATGACTCTTTCTGCAATCCCAAAGCCATTGCTTCTTTCAGTTTGAACAAGCTAGACTCACTGGGTGCTTCAAAACCAACTCTGTTCTCTCCACCTGTTTGTACATGTTCTTTGGTGCTGAACCCCCAGGTCTCAGGTGAAATCCAGGGGTCCTCTAGTTATTTTCAGTAACAAGAGGAAGTCTGATTTCAGTAATTAAATCACACCGGCCAGAGTAACAGTCAAAATGCCACATTGCATTTCAATGCAAGGCAGCTCCTGTCCTCCAGGAGAAGAGCCCGCCTTGGAGATGCTGCAGTGCAGAGCTGGGCCAGGAGCACCTAAACTTTTCCAGTCACACTTGGAGTTACTTCCTCTTCTTCCCAGCCCTGTCTGCTAGGCTCAGCTGCCCCCTAGATTACTCATCCTGAATTCTGACCTCTCTTCATCCAGCAAGGGGATGGAGGGAAGGAAAGAAGAGTAAAAGAGCAAGAAAGGCTCATGCTACCTGCAGTGCTCGGCTGGAAGCCCACCATGGTACCCCCTGCACTTGTCAGAGGTTGAGAGTGGACTTGTGGGCATTTTATGTCATTTCCAGGGGCCTCACACTCACCAGGCATTGTCCGGGGGAAGCATCTCCTCTGGTCAATCCTCACAGTTCCCCATTAATGGGCAGCACTCATGTGGTTGTCATCTCCTCCTATCTTTCAAGCTGGGCCACGTTAAATCAGCAGGGAAACACCTTTAGTCCCAAGACTGAGAGAGCACTTGTTACCAAGCTCATGCTGCTTGCCAGGTGACAAGCCAATCAATTGGGAGAAGAGTTGTTGTGGCAAGGAATAAAGGCTTTATCTGGAAGGCTAGCAGACCAAGAAGATTGCAGACTACTGTGCTAAAGAGCCATCTTCTCCAAGTCATAATTCAGGCTTCTTGTATACTAAAAAGAGGGAGTATGGCTTGTGGTTGCAAACTTCTTGATGTTAGAATTCTTTACTGTCAGGTTACTGATGTTCTTGTAAACCTCCAAATGTTATTTTCATTTGTTTCAATAAACAACACAAATGTTATTTTCTATTGTGCAACTTGTTATCTCTATATAAATGGAAAAGTGTTACGTCCTTTAAGGGTCAGAGCCTTGAGGATGGGCTATCCTGTATATTTCAGACTATAGGAAACATTCTTAACCTGAAACAAAAACCACAGAATTCAAAGGTTAAAGATACAGGTTTAGTGTGGAGTCAGATTTTTTCTTCCTTTTACACAGTTACTCCTGGCACTTCAGCCAGTTTCTCCCCCACATCTCCAGGATGGTCAGACAGTTGTGCCTTGGGTTCCCCAAATGCTAAGAAGACACAGGCAGGTTCTCAAAGTTGGTTCCTAGATGCTCCCTATTGGAGGTGCACTTGCAGAACCTTGAAAGCACTCTCTAAAACTCTTACTCCATCTCCACCTCTCTGAACCTTCCTCAGGTTCCTATAACGTTCAGGGGCTGAAGGAGGAGATGGTCATCTGAGTGGCACATTCCACAGGCTCCTCTTTCCAGGTGCTGCTTGGGTGAGTGAAGGCTTTGTTCTCTCATCAGGATCCCTCAACTCCTAGGGTTGGTGTTAGGCCTTTGAGTTATGGTAAAGCCATCTGAAAGAAATCCTGAATACTCATTGGGAGGACTGATAATAAAGCCGAAGCTCCAATACTTTGGCCGCCTGATATGAAGAGCTGACTCATCGGGAAAAATCCTAATGCTGGAAAAGATTGAAGACAAAAGAAGAGGCTGGCAGAGGATGCGATGGTTGGATAGCATCACTGACTCGATGGACATAAGTTAGAGCAAACTCTGGGAGGTAGTGAAAGACAGGGAAGCCTGGTGTGCTGCAGTCCATGGGGTTGCATAATATTCCTCATTCATATTTTGTTGTGGGCTCCCCAGACTTGTGTGGTTTCTGTCATCCAGGTCCTCAAGCCGTGGATCTCTCTCTCAGGCTCAAGGCTGCTGAGGAGCTGCTGTCTCATGATATCCAGATAGACACATGTCATCCTCTCTAGCTGAGGGGCTTTATACTGTGATCTAGCTCTGTTTGATAGGACACTGTACACACATGCTGAAGTCATGTTTATTAGCACCTCTTACAATCTCAGCGTAGTAGATAACCAACGTGAAAATCATCTTGCTCAAATAACAAAGTACATTATTATTATTTTTCCTGTAACTGTGGTCTTAGTTTTATAGCCAACTCAATCTGACCAGAGGTCCCAGGGACCCAAGATGAAGCAAGAACAATATTAGATACCATTTTACCTTAAGGACCAAAGCCTCTAAGAGTTGGTAACATGCAGAAGTGACTGTCCATGGATTCAAGTCATCTCATAGAGTCACAGAATTAAAGATCATCTTGTCCAGGCTGGAAGAGCCCTGAAAGGAGTGACCTGAGGGGGGAAAGTTGGCAGTCACACACTAGTAGCACTCAAGTCCTTTGATGGCAACTTCTTAGTAACAAATATCTCATCCAAAATGACTTCAAAGTCCAATTGTTTTATGAAAACAATAAGGTCAAATATGCTTATTTAGGTCTAATATAATTTGAAAACCATTTCTAATGCAAAAAGAAAAAAAACAATTCTTATAATGTCATTCACTCTTCACTTTGTTGTGAATCTTCCATTTTAGAATCACCTTCTAGTGGGGAGGCTGCAGTAATTCAGCAATGCTGTGTTATATATGATAGAGCAAAAGCTCTCAAAGTAGACAATAAAGAATCCTGATTTATAAAAAGATTCTGTGGCCAAAGAAGTTGGAAGTTTGGGTCAAACAAAAAAAGGTTGTCATCCTTTCATTGTGTGTGTGTGGAGAGGGGGTAGAGGGTGTCAATTCTCAGTGACCTTACCACCACATGCAAAGGAAGACATAGGAGAGTCAGACGATATCCCAGATCGATCTAAGTTACAACACTTATCTTTCTTTGCTTTTTCATAGAAAAACTTCAGGAACTTTGGGGTCACTGTGTAAGAAATGTTTGAAAGTTTCTAAAGAAGATGACATATACTATGTTTACTAAACTGAATAAGGTTTAATTCAAAATTAAATGAAAGGATCTTCCAATGTCTTTTGTTGACATAAATTACACCAAAGTAAATTTGCATTTTAACAAGTATAAAATAGTTTTCTACTCAGTAACTAGATGTAAGTTATTGACCTTTACTTGGAGACACTCAGAAAAAGTCGTTTCCCTGCCCTAGTGTCAGTCTTATATGTTTGATGAAGGAGAAAGTATCTAGTATGTTTTCAGGAATAAACTGTGACTAAATATTTTTTATCTTTTAGGAGAATCTAAGATTCAGAGCAAAATTAAGACACCCATATACCCACTGCACACATATACAGACGTAGCTTCTCTCACTATCAATTCCCCACCAGGGTGTTAAGCTTGTTGTTGCTCAGTCACTGAGTCATGTCTGACTTTGTGACCCCATGGACTGCAGCATGCCAGACTGCCCTGTCCTTCACTATCTCCCTGAGTTTGCTCAAACTCATATCCATTGAGTTGGTGATGCCACCCAACCATCTCATCCTCTATAGCCCTTTTCTCCTCCTGCCCTCAATCTTTCCCAGCATCAGAGTTTTTTCCAGTGAGTTGGCTTTCACATCAGGTGGCCAAAGTATTGGAGCTTCAGCATCGGCATTGGTCCTTCCAATAAATATTCAGGGTTGATTTCCTTTAGGATTGCTAGTTGGATCTCCTTGCTATCCAAAGGACTCTCAAGAGTCTTATCCAACACCACAGTTCAAAAACATCAATTCTGCCACTGTTTCCATTTTGTCACCATCTATTTGACATGATCGTCGTTTTTTAAATGTTGAGTTTTAAACCAGCTTTTTCACTCTCCTCTTTCACCTTCATCAAGAGGCTCTTTAGAACTAGAATTGATACTAGTTAGAAATCTTTTCCCATTCTTTGGGATGTAAGGAAAAGATCACTACAGAATAGATGAAAAGAAATAAAAAGTCTAAAGGGAAAAATGGAGATAATACAACAAAGTTTCCACTTACAGAATGTATTCAATGTCTTTCTCTTTGTGGTGTTCTCTCTCTCACTATCACACATACAGGAACACATTGCAATTTGAGGAAGTCTTGTGTTAGGCATTGTGCTAAAACCGGGGTTACAGTGGTGACTTTAATTCTTTTACTTTCATAAAACATATAGCCCAAGACAAAAAGCATACACAAAACAAATAACCTCACAGCTATAACACTGCAACCACAACTAGTGGCTATAACTATGGAAAAAGTGAAGTCAGATAACTTCCCAATGAGATATACATTTTTTCTCTCTCAATCCTCAGAAAAGTGTGTTACAGGGAAAGTCCTAGGAACGAGTTTTAGTCTGCTTGGGAGACAGGATATCGTTGAGTCTCCTACATCTGAAGTTGTGCAGTTCTGGGAATGTCAAGAACAAAATTAGGGAGACAGCCCATCCAGACCCTCAGCCCACCAGTCTCTCTTTCTCTGCTCCAATAACCTAACCAACTGCTGTGTGTCCAACTCCATTCCCCGGCCTGTTCACAGAGCTGCCAAAGAGATTCCTTCAAATGTGAGTCTGACTATGTCACTCCTACTCGAGTTAGGGCATCTCATCTAATTACTAATAAATCCAAAATTATTGTATGTGCCTCTTGCGGAGTCTTGTGCGATCTGGCCCCAGGCTTCTTTCAGTCTCTCTCTCTCACCTCCACATACCTTTTCTCACTGCATTCTATCTCTGCTGGTCTCTGCGCTTTTCCTCAAACACCCCTGATCTTACCCTTGCCTTAAAAGACTGCACTTGGAATGTTCTTCCCACCCGCAGCCTATGCCTCCATTGCCTACCTCAGTGGGATCTCCTGAGTGCACCTCTGAAATTGCTTCCTGGGGCCCCCAGGGGGCTGTCTCTGTTATCTTTCCTGGCCCACATCTTCAACTGACACAACACCTGATACAGAATCTATATGCTCATAGTGTGTCCTTCCTCATGAAGTCCAGCTGCTCCAGGCTGACACTCCAGCACCCACAAGCCCACCTCTGTCTTCATCACCCTTTTTCCCACATCTGGCTCTGTGGAGGTTCCTGGGACCATCAGTTGATTTTTTGTGTCTAGGGAGCCCAGGGTAGAGCCTAGAATCTCCAGTGGGGTTCTGGCCACTGAATGGGGTTGTCTGGCTGGAAGCTACCCTTCCTTGCAGATGGAGTAGCTGGCTGGGCAAACGCCTGGGGCATGACTGGGAGAAGGAAAACATGACTGACTGAGTAGGGATGAAGGTGAGGATCCTTAGGGAAGTCTAGAGTCTTTCAGAGCCCAAATCACCCCACGTGGTTGGCCTCTGCTCTGAAATCATATACATATCCCAGGAGCATGCAGTTTTGGTGGCACTTAGGCCAGGGCCCCAAAGATCCAGGCGGAGCCACACTGAGTGACCCAGCCCAGCCCTGGCTCCTTCCCTCCTGCATAGCCTAGGAACTGCTCCAGTCAAGGTCAGTGAATGGGACTACAGATCCACTGTGGTTCCTTGACAAAACGTAGGCCCAAACTTGAGCTCCAACATCCTTCCTTGCAGAGTCCACTTCTAGCAAGAATCCTGCTAAGTCACTTCAGTCAGAATCCCCGTCCTTGAAATCCGATCACCTGTGATATCTGATTGAGTTCCTCATTCTCCATTTCCTAGGTGATGTCTGATCACCCTGGCTCACCTTCAGCAAGACCCTTGTTAGGTTCATTTAGCAAGAACTGCCCCCCACTCTCCACTTTACTGCTTACTGGTTTTCCATCCACAGACTCCCACCTTGTTCCTTGCCTATAAATTCCCACTCCTCCCACTTGTGTTGTATTTGAAGTTAAGCCCAGTCTCTCTCCCCAGCTACAAAAAACACACTGTATCAGCCCTCGCTTTCTGAGTCAGGTCAGCCTTAGGAGTATCATGAGTAATTATTTCTTCAGCATTCCAGGGTCCCAGCAGTCTTTCTCCCCTTATTACAAGGCAAGCTCGGTTCTCAGACACAATATATACAAGTGGCTCAATTTCTGGTCACATTCGTCTTTTCCACAAGATGAGGGACCACTTTACAATTCAGCTGGAGAATTAGACACATAACGAGTGTGAATGCAGGACGCTAGCCCCAAAAGGTGATACCTTCTTGTATCATCCTCGCCGGCACTACAGATAGACAGGTACTTGTTCATAATCCTGTAGGCAAAGGTTTGGTTTTATTGGGGGTTTTCCTAGTTTACCCTACAGAGTTCCTGGCTCCTGAAGGGGGTTTTTGATACATTCTTTCAATCTATGATAGTTAAGAGTTTTTATTAATCCTACTCATTATTATCACTTCACACTAATTCAGTTCTTAATTACTTTTGTGACTATAGAAACCTGACGTCTTCAAAGATTCATCCTCCAAGTCTCCTGCTAACATTTTCTAAAGAAATGCTGACCTGTTTCAATCGTTTTCTCCATCACTTTCTCAATGTCCTCCCCCAGCTCTGTCCTTGGCTCCTAGACTATGGTCAGTGATGTCTGCACGTGGGTGTCCTGAGTGTGTAACTTAGGCCCAGGGGTTCTGCTGGTTCTGTGTCACCACTGTGCTGAGTGGAATTTCTAAGAAAGGAGCTCCTCAGGCCCCAGGTGCAGAGGCCGGGGATCTTTTGTCAGGGTTGCATAGTTCAGAGGCTTCAAATAGCTCAATACAACACACTAAAATTAAAAACAAAAACAACTACCATCAGAAGTTTGTGCTCAACTAAAACCATGTGTTTCCTATTCCCTTCTCTATTAAAAGAAGTATTATGGTATTATTGAGGAAAGAGTTTCAAAATTATAGCACAACATATGCTGATCTTCAAAGCAAATGAATATCAAAGGAAGGCAGTGACCATTTGAAATTAGTTATGAGATAGACTAACTGGACAAAGACTTTAAAAATCAGTCAAACTGCTTTACTGGTATTGACTGTACCTGTTATGTGATTCTGCAGGTTATTCTTTTGATTTTTAGGAACCAAAACTGTAAGTACAGTTTAATATCAATGATTAATAATTATAAAGGCATCCAAAGATATGTGCAGTGTCTTTATATTTAATATCACAAATAAATGCTATACTAATATTTCTTACTATGAAGGACAGTAAAGTCAATTTCCATGGAATTGCTAACAATTAGAATGAAGTTCAGATAATCATAAAGAACTGATTAGAATAGAAAAAAACAGAACTAAACTAATTGAAGTAACCTTTAATAACTTTTGAAAATATTTTCTGAAATACAATGTCTTGTAATAACAATACAACTTAACTGATGCTTTCATCACTAATCCAAATATTTATCAAAATTCTATAACTTACTGAGCTGTGGTAGTAACAAATAATATGAGCAAAATATAAATTCTGAATGTCTTTCTGTTGTCAACCATACCAAAAAAAGTCATGAATAAAATGAAAATATGAAAAATACAGTCTAAATATATTTTGACCCATTTTATTGATATTTTCCTGTAAATGTCAATGGAATTCAACTCTTGGCTCCTAATTACTGTATATTTTCCCAAAATATTCCCTAAAAAGTTATTACTATCAAAAATCTAGAAACTGTAAAAATTAAAGCCATATCAGTAAACTGGGAGCTCTCAAATTCAAAACTGATACAAAGGCCCTGCGGGGGCAGTCCCCAATTCCGAGAGACAGAAATACGCAGGACTCGAGCCTTCCGCAATTTACAGAGCCCTTTTACGCTACTGACGTCCAGCACCAGTGCTGGCCTTCAGGGGGGAGGGGCACGTACTTGGCGCTAGGAGGTCGTAGAGCGTTCCCGCCATTGGCGGCGGTTAGGACGTTTACGCAACGGCCTGACGTAGAGAAGACGCGTTAGTCTGGGGGAAGGTTCTAGAAAAGCGGCGNCACAGGACTGGAGCCTTCCGCAATTTACAGAGCCCTTTTACGCTACTGACATCCAGCACCAGTGCTGGCCTTCAGGAGGGAGGGGCACGTACTTGGTGCTAGGAGGTCGTAGAGCGTTCCCGCCATTGGCGGCGGTTACGACGTTTACGCAACGGCCTGACGTAGAGAAGTCGCGTTAGTCTGGGGGAAGGTTCTAGAAAAGTGGCGGCAGCGGCTCTAGCGGCAGTAGCAGCAGCGCCGGGTCTGGAGTGGAGATGCTCCAGCGGTGGTGTTTCTGAAGCAGCGGCAGTTCTCACTTACAGCGCCAGGACGAGTTCGGTTCGTGTTCGTCCGCGGAGATCTCTCTCATCTCGCTCGGCTGCGGGAAATCGGGCTGAAGCGACTGAGTCCGCGATGGAGGTANAGCTGAAACTCCAATACTTTGGCCACCTCGTGCGAAGAGTTGACACATTTCAAAAGACCCTGATGCTGGGAAAGGTTGAGGGCAGGAGGAGAAGGGGACAACAGAGGATGAGATGGTTGGATGTCATCACTGACTCAATGGACATGAGTTTGCATAACCTCTGGGACTGGTGATGGATAAGGAGGCCCGGTGTGCTGCAATTCATGGGTTGCAAAGAGTTGGACATGACTGAGCGACTGAATTGAATTGATCCCTTCTCCAGGGGATCTTCCTGAGCCAGGAATCAATAGGGATCTCCTGCATTGCAGGTGGATTCTTTACCAGCTGAGCTACTAGAGAAGCCTGGGACTTGCCTGGCAGTCCAGTGGTTAAGAATCTGCCTTCCAATGCAGAGGACATTGGTTAGATCCCTGGTTGAAGTACTAAGATTCTGCGAGCCAGGAGGCAACTGAGCCCACACACCACACTTGCTGAGCCCTCACACATTCTAGAGCCCGTGCTCCACAACACGAGAAGCCCATACTGCAACTAGGGAGAAGCTCCTTCATGACACAACTAGAAAAAGCCCAAGTACCACAATGAAAAGCCTGCATACCACAACAAAGACTCAGCACAGCCAAAATAAAAATAAAATTTAAAAGAACAATATTAAGTACTGATAAGTGCTGGAGATACAATGTACAACATGTTGGCTATAGTTAACACTTCTGCATGGTATTTTTAAAAGTTGCTGGAAGAATAGATCGTAAATGTTCTATATGAGATTATGAATGTTAATATATATGGTAATCAATTTGAAATATATAAATCAAGTACTTATATTGCACACAAACTTATATAGTGCTATATGTCAATTATATCTCAATAAAACTGAAACACATTTTTAAATAAAAGGTAAAAACACGTTAAAATGTTGCTCTCATCTAAATGCATAGACACTTTTTAGGTCTAAGAAATCACTGTGACTGGATTAGTAAAATACTGACAAGTCCTAACTTGTGATGACTCCATTGTGATGGGCTTAATTAAAAACCCCTCTTGGAGCTAGGACAGACCAGATACTGTCGGCTAATTCATTCACTCCTTGAATGACCTAGAAATACTAGAATTTGTGTTAAGGGTCTTATTAAATTAAAAAATGCCTCCCCTTCTCTTCTCTCCCTGTTTCAGCTATCCTTCTTGTGTTCTCATTTATTAATTTATGAGGGAAAATAAGTTCGCATGGCAATTCTGATCATAACTATGGTTTTGTGTTTACTACCTTTGTGGTGAAAACAAATTTTCACCACAAACAAAGTGACATCTACCACAAACTAAATCTTCTGTCATTAGTTTGTGGCACATGGTCAGAAGAAGCCTCCATGCTCAATGCTCACTGAAGTCAGGCGAGGACCTCGGAAAATCTGGGGAGATTTGGTGATTCAACTGTCTTCACTGGGCTTCTGGGATGCTCTCCTCTGCAGCTGCTGTCAAAGGTTCCAACCCTCAGCTCCCTGTTGGATGAGATGGTGAGAAGGTGCTTCTAGTCCTCTTTGCTCTTACATTTTGTTAGTTAATTGATATTTTGCCTCCTATAAGACCCTGCTCAATGCACACAGCAATCTACTCATACTCACTTATTATTTAATCTGTCCAATATTTATGGAATGCCTACTTTATGCAATACACTGTGTTCAATGATGGGAATACTAGAGCTAGCAAAATAGACGCAGTTCCCTTCTCCCCTCCAAAGGCTTTTGTCTAGGGAGGGAAGCAGAGAGAGATAAGATAGACGATCAAGCACACAGAAGCCAACTAGAATCAATGTGATAGGGGAAACACAGCAGATTGGTAAGAATTGAGAAGAGGAGCACCTGATCCAGCCAGTTGGAGGGAAGGGTGTCAGGAAAGATCCTGAAGATGCAACAAGTGAGAGGAGATGTGGAGGAGCAGGAGGGATGGATGGAGGGGGCTCTCCCCAGACGGTGCTGAGAATAACAAGTTCCAGCAACTGAAAAATTGTTCAGTTCAGTTCAGTCGCTCAGTCATGTCCAACTCTTTGTGACCCCATGAATCACAGCACGCCAGGCCTCCCTGTCCATCACCAACTCCCGGAGTTCACTCAGACTCGCGTCCATTGAGTCAGTGATGCCATCCAGCCATCTCATCCTCCATCATCCCCTTCTCCTCCTGCCCCCAATTCCTCCCAGCACCAGGGTCTTTTCCAATGAGTCAACTCTTCGCATGAGGTGGTCAAAGTATTGGAGTTTCAGCTCTAGCATCAGTCTTTCCAATGAACACCCAGGACTAATCTCCTTCAGAATGGACTGGTTGGATCTCCTTGCAGTACATCACCACAGTTCAAAAGCATCAATTCTTCGGCATTCAGCCTTCTTCACAGTCCAACTCTCACATCCATACAGGACCACTGGAAAAACCATAGCCTTGACTAGAAAAATTGTTAATCTGGCTCAACTGCTTCAGTGGCAATCCACAAAGACTTATTAACTATGCAAACGGGGGAGTATGATGTTCAGAGTCACACAGCACATGGCTCTTGAAGTTGTGCATCCTTCCTGGTGTTTATCCTTCTTCCAATTCTCCCAACACAGCTTGAGCCAATCCTTGGTCTGTGTAGATCCTCCACTGCTGTCTCTGCTTTGCTGATGCTGGCAGTAATCTCCATCGGTCACATCTGGGGTCAGCATTGCCCATTTCTTGGCCAGCTGGTATCTTCACTGTGTTTCCGGCAGCCATAGCTCTGGGCAGAAACCACCTTGTGACCCAGTGTAATAGAGTCCTTCAAAAAAACAGAACCAGTAAGATGTGATATATGCATATAAATAAGGAAAATGACTTACTATAAGGAATTGCCTCATGTAGTCATGGAAGATCATAAGTTCAAAACTACAGGCTTGAGAGTCAAGAAAACTAGTGTTTCAGTTCCAGTCCAAAGCCAATCTGCTGTAAACCCAGGAGATCCAATGATGCAGATGAAGTCTGAAGGCAATCTATTGGAGAATTTCCTCAGGCCTAGGGCACCAGTCATTTGGTTCTATTCAGACCTTCACCTGATTGGATAAGGCCCATGACATTATGGAGAGCAATCTGTTTACTCACAGTTCACTGATTTAAATGTTAATATCATTCAAAAACACCCTCCAAATTGATGCATAAAATTAACTATCACACTCAAGATCACATTCTGAATCTCACTCAGTTCCTAGAAGAAGGGGCTCCTCATCCTGTTCCCTAGTGGCTGCACTCCAGTGTTTGTGAATGAGACAGCCTTGCAGAGAAGGCAAAAATGTCACCAAAGAACAGGTACCCTGTGCCATCTCACCATCCTTGTCTTCTCTCAAACTTGGTTGGGTTTGAAGAAGTCATCATTACTGCATCTCTTGGGTGGAGTAACCCATTTTTCTTCGAGCACTGGTAGCCTTCAAACATCTTTACTCTTCCTTACTCATGGGATGATATTCTTGTCTAGGTGCTTAGCAATCATCACAGTTGTTCTCCAGTAATTCTTGATTAGGAAATCCTGTGGAACAGACACAAATTTCTTAGAACTGGCAAGAGTGTCACACTTAAAATATTCCCCGCACACAAAAAAATATAGAGAAAATATCAGAGGAGCGTACTCTACTTCCTCAATTCTAAGAAGTTATCAATTTTAAGACACTATCAATCTTACAACACGGTTGAAGGAAAGAAACATTACGGTAAATATACCTTTCAATTTTCAAACTCGTGCTGACCATAATATAAGTTATGTTTAGCCATTGAAGCCCTATGGTAATAGGCTTAACATATTGAATTATTTTAGTAGCTGCATAATGAAAGTAAGCAGCACAGTTTTAGAACATTGCTGAACACATGTAGCTCCAGAGGAAAGTAAATAAAGAGAGAAGAATCTGAAATTCATGTTCTCAGGATAATCAGGGAGAATAGATGTGATTAGCTGAAAGCATGAGAACTGAAGACAGATCAGACTTGCTTAAGGACACAGGTCCAGAACAAGGGCTGCAGGTTACAAAAAGAGATGTTTGACTCTCCCATTGCAAGTGGATTTCCTAAGTGCCTCTCTGCAGGTCAGGGAGGCAGCTGGGGGCAAAGGGGACATTATGCACAGAACTCTCTAATGGAGGGAATTGGGAATTAGATGGAGATCCAGGAGGAGAAAGGAAGTGTGGTTGGAGGGGATTTTGAGGACAGCTCCTCTGACACTCTAATGTTATACATGAGGAATCTGGAACCTAGCGAGTTGATTACCACACAGTTGATACATGTGAGGTCTGCAGAAACCCCAAAAACCCACAACAGGACTCCTGTGTCTGTGTTAGCTAGTGTTCCCAAGGGTCACCATCCCTTCCCTGGAGCCTGGATTTCCAGACACAACTTCACTTTCTCTGAAAAGTATGTTTTTTAGGAAGCTGGTTCTTGCTCACAGCTCCATAAATGTTCCCACTGTTGCATGGGTGTCATTCCTTGCTCATTTCACGACACAATAAAGCCACTGCTGATGTTTGTAGGCTCCAGAAATTCTCACTATCCACAGGATATTATTTATTCACATAAAACTTCCGCTAGAATTTTTATTATTTTCTAGAGGCTTTCCTACAAAATATTATATTCTATGGAGCACATAACTTGGCATGCTAAGGAACTCATTTGCATTCTGAACAACTCCTGATTAGCTATCAAGCTAATGTCATTCCTACTGAAAGGTATACTTACCCAGTCATTTTCAGCTGTGGTGATAATCTCCAAAAAACTCTTTCTCTAAATTCCTTGTTTCCAGAAGACATTCATTTCTTCAACAGTAAATGTAAACAGTCAGAACATACCTGAAGTCAAACCTCATGAACAGAGGTCATACACTTAAGCTACTTCACATGCCCAAATAGCACAAAGAAATCCAAACTATTTAGGTCACCTCAGGGTCAGACAAGAGAAAACACTAAAGCAATGGGAAGTTTCAGTCAATGAAAATGCCCTCTAACAGAATGGGATGTGCACATAGTACATTTAAGAAAGTAGTTCTGGTGGTCTAATACAAGGAAGAAAATTTGCTTGAAATCATAATTATACTTTATCATGAAATTATTCCCTTGGCTTTTTTTAAGTACACATAGAAAAAGCTACATTATTATTTTACAAAAGGAAAATCACAAAATATATTAAATAAGAGTTTTCTTTATCTTGAAATTTAAATTAAAAGTTTTCATACAGACAGAGCAATAAAGAATTGTTAACATAATAAATGTATTCAATAGCTGTTTCCTGAAAGTCATGATGGGCTCCAAAATCACTGTGGATGGTGACTGCACTCTTGAAGTTAAAAGACGCTTGCTCCTTGGAAAGAAAGCTATGACAAACCTAGACAGCATTTTAAAAAGCAGAGACATCAATTTGCCAACAAAGGTGCCTATGGTCAAAGTTATGGTTTTTCCAGTAGTCATGTATGGACGTGAGAGTTGGGCCATAAAGAAGGCTGAGTGCTGAAGAATTGATGCTTTCAAACTGTGGTGCTGAAGAAGATTCTTGAGAGTCTCTTGGACTGCAAGAAGATCAAACCAGTCAATCCTAAAGGAAATCAACCCTGAATATTCATTGGAAGGACTGACACTGAAGCAGAAGTTCCAACAATTTGACCACCTCTTTGGAAGAGCCAACTCATTGGAAAAGACCCTGATGCTGTGAAAGATTGATGGCAAAAGGAAAAGGGTGTGGCAGAGGATAAGATGGTTAGATAACATCTCTGACTCAAAGGACATGAAATTGAGCAAACTCCAGGAGGTAGTGGAGGACAGAGGAGCCTGGTGTGCTGCAGTCCATGGGGTCACAAAGAGTCAGACACATCTTAGTGACTGAACAACAAAAACAAAAGTTATGAAAACAAACAAAAAAAGGAATGCATTTGAGTCAGTTCTAATGAGGTGGATGAATCCAGAGCCTATTATACAGAGTGAAGTAAGTCAGAAAGAGAAAAACAAATATCGTATACTAATGCATATATATGGAATCTAGAAACACGGTACTGGTGACATTATTTGCAGGGCAGCAATAGAGACATAGACATAGAGAATAGACTTATGGACATAGAGTGAGAGAGGAAGGAGAGGATGCGAAGCATGGAGAGAGTAACTTGGAAACTTACATTAAAGTGAAAGTGAAAGTGAAGTCGCTCAGTCATATCGGACTCTGTGACCCCATGAACTGTAGCTTACCAGGATCCTCCATCCATGGGATTTTCCAGGCAAGAGTACTGGAGTGGGTTGCCATTTCCTTCTCCAGGGGATCTTCCCGACCCAGGGATTGGACCCGGGTCTACCTGCATTGTAGGCAGACACTTTACTGTCTGAGCCACCAGGGATACCATATGTGAAATAGATAGCCAATGGGAATTTGCTGTATGACTCAGGGAACTCAAACCAGGGCTCTGTAACAAACTAAAAGGATGGGATGGGGAGGAAGGTGCGAGGGAGGTTCAAGAGGGAAGGGGACATAAGTATACCTATGGCTGGTTCATACTGATGTTTGGCAGAAATAGACACAATTCTGTACAGCAATTATCCTTCATTTAAAATAATTTCAAAAAAAAGTTTTAAGTTATGAAAACATTTTAAAGCATAAATTTCTCAATGTATCTTTGCCATTTACTTATTTCTCCTTCTCTTGAGTGCAACTAGTCAGTTGAACTTATTATCAGCCTAGGAGAAGTGAACTTAGGTAAGAGCAAATACTCTGAGGTAGGGTGGGCAGGTTCAGAGGACAATTTGGTTTATTTACTAGTTGTTTCTAAGCCCATCTGGAAGACGAATTTCACAGATGCTTCATCAAGGAGGGCTTAAATGAAGAAAACTGGCAGGATGACCATAAACCCCATTTCAACTCTGGAGAAGAGATTCAGAAATGCAGACTGCAGCGTCCAGTCTCTAGAAAGAAGGGATGGAAACATGTAAGAGTTATCGAAGATAGTTAATAGGGATAAATCCAAACTTTTCAAAGTGGCATCATCTGGGTCTTGACTAGTTTTTTCAATCAACTTCCAACTAGTTAAGACCTCAGCCAGGGTCGACAGCCTTGTCATCATTGTTATGCTCAGCACAAGACCCTTCTTCCTGGCATCTCTCACTGTTGTGATTTTCCACAGACATGGCACTAGTGGTAAAGTACCCACCTGCCGATAGGGGCGATGCAAAAGACATGGGTTTGATCCCTGGATTGGGAAGATCCCTGGAGGAGGGATGGTAACCCACTCCTGTATTCTTGCCTGGAAGATTCCATGGACAGAGGAGCCTGGCAGGGTACAGTCCATTGGGACACAAAGAGTCAGACATGACTAAAGCAACTTCGGGCACACATAAGTGATATTTGACTGGTATCAGTCTCCCCGTTAACTTCTGCTAGGTGCCTGGTATCTGAAAACGCTTCATAAATATTTTTCTATAAGGAATAAATGAATCAAGTATCCATTATCAGGCCTCCTACTTGTGCATCTTTTCTGCCTTTCAATTCCCATGGTCCTCCCCTGATTCTTTTTCTCCTCATAGCTGTGCTTCACCTCCCATCATCTCACTGCTTAAAGCTTCCCAGAAATTGCCAAAATATTTCTCTCTCTTTCACTTTTAAGGACTTTTATGATCACATTGTGGAGAAGGAAATGGCAACCCACACCAGTGTTCTTGCCTGGAGAATCCCAGGGACGGGGGAGCCTGGTGGGCTGCCATCGATGGGGTCGCACAGAGTCGGGCACGACTGAAGCGACTTAGCAGCAGCAGCAGCAGCATGATCACACTGAGCCCATGCAAATAATCTGGGATAATCTTCTCCTTTGAATGTCCTTAATTAACCAAAATCTCTTTTGATACGTAAGGTAACATATCAGGACGTGAACATCTTCAAAGGAGTTCACTTGACATCATTATGATGGCTTTCTTATGGTTCACAGAACATTCCACCTATTAATACAGCTAGCTTTAAGCATGTTTTGTCTTTCCTACATATTCATTGAGGATGAACATCAGCTCTATATATCTGTGTGCTCACAACAAAATGTATAGAATGGAAACCATACCATTTGGCAGAGAAGCTCACAGCCAAGCAAAATCTTGCACTGAGCTGGAGAATCAGGCATAGATGCAGGACCTCTTTGATACAAAGACCTGTGTAAGCATTTCTTCTTCATTAGCCACAATTTCACACTATGGTGAACAACAATGCATTTAAAATGTCATACCTAACAGGAGCTGAACAGCAGTAGGAAAGCACATCATTGTTTTGTAGATTTATCCTCTCAATTAAATTATAAGGAACAAAAAGCACATTTTTTCTGCATTAGAGAAAACTATGAACTTAATGTGCATAGATTATTATACACTGTGGAATGTGGAACACTTTTGAAAATAAGAAAATGAAGAGCTTTCTCGCAAAATTTGGAAATAGTCTTTCAAAATTCAAGAATTTCCCCCTCTATGTCTACTTTGGACCCAATTTCTTGGGTACATTAAGTGCTTTTCATCATCTAAATATTCTGTATCCTTTTGATCACAGTGTTCCATTTGTAATAAGTATCTTCCTCTGAAAATATGTATTTGATTGTATGCCTAAATTATCATAAGAGTTACATATTAAAACTTATACCTGATTACATATTTACATATGGATTTAAAACTAATTTCAGTTTCTCATGGTCAATAGCTAAACATGTTTGATGAGCTATCATTTTAGTATCCTCCCTACCTTATCTCCAAAGCCACTTGTTTTTTTTGTGTTTTTTTTTTTTTTAATCATTTATTGATTTGGCTTCTCAGAGTCTTAGTTGCAACACGTGGGATCTAGTTCCCTGACCAGGGATCGAACTCGAGCCCCCTGCATTGGGAGCACAGAGTCTTAGCCCCTGAACCACCAGGGACGTCCCAAAGCCACTTGTTATACTATTTTATTGCAGTTGTGTTCTCTGGTACTTTCATACTTATGGTATTTTGCTCACAATTGCCTATGAATTAAATACATATCTGACTCTGTGTGACCTAAATACTACTCCAGTGGCTTCTAAAGTCAAATTAGACTTTTTAATATTCTAATTTAGAATCAGAGAGTAACTTTTACAAGATAAATACAATAAATTGTTTTTTGTTTGTGCAAGTTGTTTTCCTTTAGGTTAGCAGATGTTCACTGAGCATTTAAAAACTGCTATTAATTTAAAAATGACTAATCTGTCTAATTTCAAATGCATGCTATAGAAGTTAAAATTATCAAGAAAGTCAAACATGCTCGACTTTGCATGCTTCAAAAGGTAATCATAAAAATGTACTACACTGGTACAGAATATACATTCAGAAAGAGGGCCATCTACCATTAGCTCTGCCAGAGATCAGTCTACTTCAAACACAACATTCTTTTTACAGTCTGTTACTTTTCACACTTCCCAATCAAATACCATGCCATTAATGCCATTTTCTCTGAAGGGAAGCACAGAAGTAAAAAAATCAGCAAATACTGTTTTATGTCCATATCTACCACACATACTTGAAATGTATAAACTTAAACCTTATAGAAGTTAAACCAGGAAGTTGGGGAGAGATAAAGTGGGAAATTGGGATTGACATTCACACACTACTACCTATAAAATATATAACTAATAGAGACCTACTATATAGCATAGGGAGCTCTACTCAATCCTCTGTAATGATCTATATGGAAAGGAATCTAAAAAAGGTGGATATACATATACACATAACTGATTCACTTTGCTGTACAGCAGAAACAAACACAACACTGTAAATCAGCTACACTTCAATAAAAATAAAAATGATAAATAATAAAAATTTTAAAGTTAATTCCAGAATAGCTAAAAACTATGTTCACTAAATCTTAGAATTATTAGAATTAATTATAAAAACAAAGAAGGAAAATATAGTTATATAGTAAACAAATGAAAAATTTAAACAGAAACCATCAAAAAAATTAGAGGAACCAAACTAATGCATGTGTCACATCAGTAAATGCATGCCTGTGTGAGTGCTAAGTTGCTTCAGTCGTGTACAACTCTTTGTGGTCCAGTGAACTGAGGCCACCAGGATCTTCTGTCCATGGGAATCTCCAGGCAAGAATACTGGAGTAGGTTGCACTGCCCTCTTCCAGGTTATCTTCCCAACCCAGGAATCAAATCTGCATCTTTTATGTCTCCTGCATTGGCAGGTGGGTTCTTTACCACTAGCGCAATCTGGGAAGCCTTATATCAGTAAATAATATGGGTTAAATTTGCTTTAGGAGAAAATTTCTCAATAGAGATCATAAATCAATCCAACTACACTTGTATAAAACCATCTAAAAACTATATGAGTTGGAGGACATCAAAGGTAAAAATGGGAAATGGTACACCAGATGGCGGTAAATGGTGACAAATAGCTGTTGTTTCGTCGATAAGTTGTGTTCGACTCTTTCCAATCCCATGGACTGTAGCCCCCCACACTCCTCTGTCCATGGGATTTCCCAGGCAAAAATACTGGAATGGGTTGCCATTTCCTTCTCCAAGGGATCTTCCCAACTCAGTCATCAAATCCCTGTCTTTGCATTGCAGGAAGATGCTTTACCACTGAGCCACCAGGGAAGACTATGACAGATAAAAAACAAAAAATAAAATAAAAATAAACAGATGAAAATAACAATAAGACAAGGTAAAAACCAGTCATGAGATAGAGGAGCATTTCATAAAGAAAAACATCACAAGTGGCTGCCTGACCAAATAACCTCAAGATGAAATACTAATCATGAACGATAGAAGTTGTATTAACATATGTGGGGGTGGATCCAGGCCTTTTCCTGGGGCAGCTGGTTGTGAGACCACGGAGTGTATAGTCTCCCATTGTCCCTCTCCAGGAAATCTATAGGTAAATCATGACCGAGGCTGTTGCTGGAATATTTTAGTTGTCTTATATTTTTTGGCTGTTGTAGTGAAAATGTGAGAATAAATCACTTCACCATGCCTCAGTGTCCAGGATCTTGCTGTGGGAATCTATAACATCTGAAAGTGCCTAGAAATTACTGTTAAACATCCATTGGCCTTCTTTGAGCAGAATGTTTTGGACTTTCTTCCTTATGATTTTCCTATATTGCTTTGTTTATTCTTCTACACTCTTTTTGAATGAATTGCTGTGTTTAACTAGTTTCTCCTCTATTACATTGAAATCCATGTCTTCTAATTTCACTCTATCATTGATTACGAGAGGATTTTAACACTCATACTTAAAAATACATACTTGAAAATCCAAAATTTAACATATTTCTACACTCTCCCTAAAACTGTAAAATGCTGAACATAATTCCTTTCCTTTTACATATTTATAAGAGCTCAAGATTTTAGTTCTATCTTTTTAAACCTAAATGTTCCATTTTTCTAAACAGTCGATTTTCATTTGGATTTCCTTAACTATACTTATTTATTTTTCAGAATTATTTCCTGTCTCATCTCTTCCTTTAGGAGTCTTTTCTTCTTCTGATACTTCCTTTAGAAGTAACTTTAATTATGGTTTGTTGTTTGTTATTGTTCAGTTGCTAAGTCGAGTCTGTCTATTGGTGACATGAACTGCAGCACGCCAGGCTTTCCTGTGCTTCACTATCTCCTGGAGTTTGCTCAAACTCATGTCCGTTAAGTTGATGATGTCACCCAACAATCTCATCCTCTGTGCCCCCTCCTTCTCTTGTCCTCAGACTTTCTCATCATCAGGTTCTTTTCCAATGAGTCAGCTCTTCACATCAGGTGGCCGAAGTACAGGAGCTTCAGCTTCAGCATCAGTCCTTCCAATGAATATTCAGGGTTGATTTCCCTTAGAATTGACTGATTTGATCTCCTACAGTCCAAGGGACTCTCAAGAGTCTACTCCAGCACCATGGTTCAAAAGCATCAATTCATCAGCACTCAGCCTTCTTAATAGTCCAACTCTCACATCCATACATGACTACTGGAAAAACCATAGCTTTAACTATGTGGATTTTTACTGGCAAAGTGATGTTTCTGCTTTTTAACACACTGTCTAGGTTTGTCATGGCTTTTCTTCCAAGGAGCAAGCATCTTTTAATTCTGTGGTTACAGTCACTGCCCACATCGATTTTGCAGCCCAAGAAAATGAAATTTGACACTTCCCACTTTTTCTCCATCTATTTGCCATGAAGTGATAGGATGGATGCCATCATCTTTGTTTTTTGAATGTTGAGTTTTAAGCCAGCTTTTTTGGCAATGAAATTTGTTTTTTCCACTAAAGTACTTGCTGTTGGTACATTTCTGAGTTTTCAATATTCTCTGCTGCATTCTGGCCTCCACTGTTGCTTATGAGATGCCCATCATCAATTTATTTTCTTTGAAATTAATCTTTGTTCTCTTTCTGGATACTTTTAAGATATGTGTTTTACCCTTATTATTCTCTGAGGCATACCTCTTCCATAAGTGGTACTGGGAAAGCTGGAGACCTACTTGCAAAAGAATAAAATTAGAACACTTCTTAATACCATGCACAAAAATAAACTAAAAATGGACTAAAGACTTAAATTTAAGGCCAGGAACTATAAAGCTCTTAGAGGAAAACATAAGCAAAACATTCTTTGACATAAATCACAGTAAGATCCTCTTTGACCCACCTCCTAGAGTAATGGAAATAAAAAGAAAAATGAACAAGTGGGACCTATTTAAACTCAAAAGCTTTTGCATAGCAAAGGTAAATAAACAAGATGGAAAAAGAAACCCACAGACTAGGGAGAAATATTTGCAAATGATATGACTGACAATGGATTAGTCTCCAAAATCTACACACAGCTCATGAAGCTTATCATCAAAGCAAACAACCCAAGCAAAAACTGGGCAGAAGACTACAGACATTTTTCCTCAGAAGACATACAAATGGCCAAGAGGCACATGAAAAGAGGCTCAACATCACTAATTATTAGAGAAATGAAAATCAAAACTACAATGAGATATCACCTCATACCAGTCAAAATATTGGAGTGGGTAACTGTTGCCTTCTCCAGGAGATCTTCCCAACCCAGGGATCAAACCCAGGTCTCCCACATTGCAGGCAGGTTCTTTACAAGCTGAGCCACCAGGGAAGCCCAAGAATACTGAAATAGATAGCTTATCTCTTCTCCAGAGGATCTTCCTGACCCAGGAACCAAACCAGGGTTTCCTGCATTGTAGGCGGATTCTTTATCAGTTAAGCTACCAGGGAAGCCCCACCAGTCAAAATAGCTACCATCAAAAAATCCACCAACAGTAAATGCTGGAGAGGGTCTGGAGAAAAGGGAACCCTCCTACACTCTTGGTGGGAATATAAATTTGTGGAATCATTATGGAGAACAGTATGGAGGTTCCTTTAAATACTACAAACAGAGCTACTTTATGACCCTGCAACCCCACTCTGTTCTATAAATTCAACTTACATGCCCTGAGTTAATTTCCCATGTGAATTTTGCCATTTTTCTTAGCATTGTTTCTTTGTTCATTAACAAAAATGTTATTGAAAGCAAATGTTTATTGGTGTTGAGAGCAAAGGAGTTGCATCTATGTGGTAATCTATTGAATCATTTTTACTGGAATTTCCTCTAAACTGTCTAAAAATATACATAGTTACAACTATAACCTTGCTTAAAACTCTCAGTGAATCTCTGCTGTTTTGAATACAAAGACTACATTGCATATAATGATATAAAAGGGCTTCTATATTTTTATTTTCCAAGAAATTCTAGACTTTTTGTGTTTCTCGTGTTTTAGAAAACTATTTAAGACAATTAAATCTTTTGAGTATATTTAACAACAAAGTCCATCTAGTCAAGGCTATGGTTTTTCCAGTGGTGATGTATGGATATGAGAGTTGGACTGTGAAGAACGCTGAGCACCAAAGAGTTGATGCTTTTGAACTGTGGTGTTGGAGAAGACTCTTGAGAGTCCCTTGGACTGCAAGGAGATCCAACCAGTCCATTCTGAAGGAGATCAGCCCTGGGATTTCTTTGGAAGGAGTGATGCTGAAGCTGAAACTCCAGTACTTTGGCCATCTCATGCGAAGAGTTGACTCATTGGAAAAGACTCTGATGCTGGGAGGGAATGGGGGCAGGAGAAGAGGGGGATGACAGAGGATGAGATGGCTGGATGGCATCACTGGCTGGATGGACAAGAGTCTGAGTGAACTCCAGGAGTTGGTGATGGACAGGGAGGCCAGGCGTGTTGCGATTCATGGGGTCGCAAAGAGTCAGCCATGACTGAGCAACTGAACTGAACAGAACTTAACACATGGCTAGAGAGGAAAACATCTAGAACAATTTCTGGTACATAGTGATCAGTCTATAGATGTTAGTGGCTATTGCTGTTTTCACATTTAGTCAAATGCTACATTCCATTATTTAATTTTTAAACCCTCTCTATTAGCTGTAAATCATTGTTTCTATTTTGTGCAAGATGAGACTTAACTGCTACTTAAACAGTTCAGATAGATTTTCTATTATCCAGAAATAGTATAAAAAAGTTAAGATTTGAATTCATATCACTCCTTTTCTTTTTCTCACTAGTTACTAGTATATTATTCTAAATCTATAAGCAATGATGATCATAGTATAAACAGATTTCTGCCACATGTTCAGATATTGGTAGAAAAGACTCAGTGTTTACTGTTCTTACTTAAGTGCTAGCATTCTTTTCACCTTTTGTTTTGGCAGACATAACTAATCAATCATTGCACTCTGAATTGAGATGAGACTTTAGCATTCACAGTGAATCAATCAGATTTTAAAAAGAGATGAAAGAAATTTCCCATCCCTGCCCAAAATATGCTACCATGTACTGACTGCTTCAAAGAAAGCAAACGGCTTACTTTTGAAAGTTTCTCACTTTCAGAAATTTTAAACCTACAGCCTACTTTTAATAGAACAAAAGATGGAATAATAGATTTTACTAATGAAATTACAAGTTATAAAGTTCAGTGATAAATCTTACTTTGAAAAAAAATTTATAATGTGCTATCTGAAATTGCTGATTATTTTAAGCATATTTGAAGTAAAGTAATTGGCTTCATTGTCTCCCAAGTAATTGTTGAGTGGGAAGCATTGCTTAGGAACAAAAAAAAATCCAGATCACTTGGTGATAACTGATCATAAGAAATCAGCACAACCAAAGCACATGTGCAGGTCAGGAGGATCTTTCAGAAAATCACAATTTTAAAGAGGAGGACAGTGCAGAAGGATAAAAGATTTTTGTTTTGTGACCGCATCAGAAACATGACCCAGAAGCAAGCTCTAAATCTCAGCAACACCTCATCTCCCAGGGATTACACTCTAAACTGCATGTATCTCTTGAACTCATTGAATTACATATTTTTTTCCTACTAACCCATCCTGATAACATTTTTCTACTTCTAACTCAGCACGTTCTTTTCTTATCAATGCTTGCCTCTTAATAGTAGTAGAAATGATTAAGGGAAACACAGAGTATCAGTTCAGTTCAGTTCAGTCTCTCAGTCGCCTCCAACTCTTTGCGACCCCATGAATCGCAGCATGCCAGGTCTCCCTGTCCATCACCAACTCCCAGAGTTCACCCAAACTCATGTCCATCGAGTCGCTGATGCCATCCAGCCATCTCATTCTCTGTCGTCCCCTTCTCCTGCTGCCCCCAATCCCTCCCAGCATCAGGGTCTTTTCCAATGAGTCAGCTCTTCACATGATGGGGCCAAAGTATTGGAGTTTCAGCTTTAGCATCAGTCCTTCCAAAGAACATCCAGGACTGATCTTTAGGATGGACTGGTTGGATCTTCTTGCAGTCCAAGAGATCCTCAAGAGTCTTCTCCAAGAAGTCAAGTGGGCCTTAGAAATCATCACTATGAACAAAGCTAGTGGAGGTGATGGAATTCCAGTTGAGCTCTTTCAAATCCCGAAAGATGATGCTGTTAAAGTGCTGCACTCAATATGCTAGCAAATTTGAAAAACTCAGCAGTGACCACAGGACTGGAAAAGGTCAGTTTTCATTCCAATTCTAAATAAAGGCAATGCCAAAGAATACTCAAACTACCACACAATTGCACTCATCTCACAAGCTAGTAAAATAATACTCAAAATTCTCCAAGTCAAGCTTCAGCAGTACATGAACCATGAGCTCCCACTGGTTTTAGAAAAGGCAGAGAACCAGAGACCAAATTGCCAACATCCACTTGATCATCAAATAAGGAAGAGAGTTCCAGAAAAACATCTATTTCTGCTCTATTGACTATGACAAAGCCTTTGACTGTGTGGATCACAACAAACTGTGGAAAATTCTGAAAGAGATAGGAATACCAGACCACCTGACCTGCCTCTTGAGAAACCTATATCCAGGTCAGCAAGCAACAACAGTTCGAACTGGACATGGAACAACAGACTGATTCTAAATAGGAAAAGGAGTACATCAAGACTGTATATTGTCACCCTGTTTATTTAACTTCTATGCAGAGTACATCATGAGAAATGCTGGGCTGGAAGAAGCACAAGCTGGAATCAAGATTGCCAGGAGAAATATCAATAACCTCAGATATGCAGATAACACCACCCTTATGGCAGAAAGTTAAGAGGAACTGAAGAGCCTCTTGATGTAAGTGAAAGAGGAGAATGAAAAAGCTGGCTTAAATCTCAACATTCACAAAACATAAAATATAAAATGTGGCTATTATCACCTTAGAGCTAGGATACTATTTGTCCTATAAATACAAAATAATGTTGTTTTACAGAAAGCATTCCAGAGTGAAGTGAAAGTGGCTCAGTCATGTATGACTCTTTGCAACTCCATGGACTATACAGTCCATGGGACTCTTCAGGCCATAGTACGGAGTGTGTCAGTTAAGTTCAGTCACTCAGTTGTGTCCAAAACTTTGTGACCCCATGGAATGCAGCATGCCAGGCTTCCCTGTCCATCACCAACCCCCTGAGCTTACTCAAACTCATGTCCATCAACTCAGTTATGCCATCCAACCATTTCTCCCTCTGATGGCCCCTTCTCCTCCCACCTTCAATCTTTCCCAGCATCAGGGCCTTTTCTAGTGAGTCAGTTCTTCACATCAGGTAGCCAAAATATTGGAGTTTCAGCTTCAGCATCAATCCTTCCAATAAATATTCAGGATTGATTTCCTTTAGGATGGACTTGGTGGATCCATCCTAACAAGTTGGATCCATCCTTGGTCTTTGCAGTCCAAGTGACTCTCAAAAGTCTTTTCCAACACCACAGTTCAAAAGCATCAATTCTTCGGTGCCCAGCTTTCTTTATAGTCCAACACTCACATCCATACATGACTACTGGGAAAACCATAGCTTTGACTAGATGGACCTTTATAGGCAAAACAATGTCTCTGCTTTTTAATATGCTGTCTAGGTTCATCATAGCTTTTCTTCCAAGGAGCAAGCATCTCTTAATTTCATGACTGCAGTCACCTTCTGCAGTGATTTTGGGGCTCAAAAAACTAAAGTCTCTCATTGTTTCCATTATCTCCCCAACTATTCGATGTGCAGTGATTGGACAGGATGCTATGATCTTAGTTTTCTGAATGTTGAGCTTCAAGTCAATTTTTTCACTTTCCTCTTTCACTTTTATCAAGAGGCTCATTAGTTCTTCTTTGCTTTCTGCCATAAGGGGTGTGTCATCTGCATGTCTGAGGTTATTGATACTTCAGCAATCTTGATTCCAGCTTGTGCTTTATCAACTCCAACATTTCTCATAATGTACTCTGCATATAAGTTAAATAAGTAGGGTGACATTATAAAGCTTTGACATACTCCTTTCCATTTTGCAACCAGTCTGTTGTTCCGTGTCCAGTTCTAACTATGACTTCCTGACTTGCATACTGATTTCTCAGTAAGCAGGTCAGGTGGTCTGGTATTCCCATCTCTTTCAGAATTTTCCACAGTTTGTTGTGATCCACACAGTCAAAGGGTTTGGCGTAGACAATAAAGAAGAAGTAGATATTTTTTCTGGAACTCTCTTGCTTTTTTGATGATCCAACAGACATTGGCAATTTGATCTCTTGTTCTTCTGCCTTTTCTAAATCCAGCTTGAACATCTGGAAGCTCATCTTTGTGCCCATCTTTGCATGATATGCTCCCTTGTATCTCTNATCCACACAGTCAAAGGGTTTGGCGTAGACAATAAAGAAGAAGTAGATATTTTTTCTGGAACTCTCTTGCTTTTTTGATGATCCAACAGACATTGGCAATTTGATCTCTTGTTCTTCTGCCTTTTCTAAATCCAGCTTGAACATCTGGAAGCTCATCTTTGTGCCCATCTTTGCATGATATGCTCCCTTGTATCTCTAATTTTCTTGAAGAGATCTCTAGTTTTTCCCATTCTATTGTTTTCCTCTATTTCTTTGCACTGATCACTGAGGAAGGCTTTCTTATCTCTCCTCGCTATTCTTTGGAACTCTGCATTCAAAGTGGGTATATCTTTCCTTTTCTCCTTTGCCTTTCTCTTCTATTCTTTTCTAGTTGATTGTAAGGCCTCCTCAGACACCCATTTTGCCTTTTTGCATTTCTTTTTCTTGGAGATGGTCTTGATCACTGACTCCTGTACAATGTCACAAACCTCTGTCCATAGTTCTTCAGGCACGCTGTCTATCAGATCTAATCCCTTGAATCTATTTGTCACTTCCACTGTATAATCATAAGGGATTGATTTAGGTCATACATGAATAGTCTGGTGGCTTTCCTTACTTTCTTCCATTTCAGTCTGAATTTGGCAATAAGGAGTTTATGATCTGAGCCACAGTCAGCTCCCAGTCTTGTTTTTGCTGACTGTATAGAGCTTCTCCATCTCTACCTGCAAAGAATATAATCAATTTGATTTCAGTATTGACCATCTGAAAATGTCTGTATGTAGAGTCTTCTCTTGTGATGTTGAAAGAGGGTGTTTGCTATGACCTGTGTGTTTTCTTAGCAAAACTCTGTTAGCCTTTGCCCTGCTTCATTTTGTACTCTAAGGCCAAATTTGCCTGTTACTCCAGTTATCTCTTGATTTCCTACTTTTGCATTCCAGCCCCCTATAATGAAAAGGACACTTTTTTGGGGGGGGGGGGTGTTAGTTCTAGAAAGTTTTGTGGATCTTTATAGAACAGTTCAACTTCAGCTTCTTCAGCATTACTGGTCAGGGCATAGACTTGGATTACTGTGATATTGAATGGTTTGCCTTGGAAACAAATAGAGATCATTCTGTCATTTTTGAGATTGCATCCAAGTACTCTTGGACTCTTTTGTTCTATAATGGCTACTCCATTTCTCCTAAGGGAGTCTTTCCCACAGTAGTAGGTCATCTGAGTTAAATCCACCCATTCCAGTCCATTTTAGTTTGCCGATTCTCAAAATGTCTATGTTTACTCCTGCCATCTCCTGTTTGACCACTTCCAATTTGCCTTGATTCATGGACCTAACTTTCCAGGTTTCTATGCAATATTGCTCTTTACAGTATCATGCTTTACTTCCATCACCAGTCACATCCACAATTGGGTGTTGTTTTTGCTTTAATTCCATCTCTTCCTTCTTTCTGGAGTTATTTCTCCACTGATCTCCAGTAGCATATTGGGTGTCTACCAACCTGGGGAGTTCATCTTTCAGTTTCCTATCTTTTTGCCTTTTCATACTGTTCATTGGGGTTATCAGGCCAAGAATACTGAAACGGCTTGCCATTGCCTTCTCCAGTGACGTTTTGTCAGAACTCTCCACCATGCCCCATTCATCTTGAGTGGCCCTACATGTCATGGCTTATAGTTTCAGTGAGTTAGACAAGGCTGTGGCCCATGTATCAGTTTGGTTAGTTTTCTGTGACTGTGGATTTCATTCTGTCTGCACTCTGATGGAGAAGGATAGAGGCTTATGGAAGCTTCCTGATGGAAGAGACTGATTGAGGGGGAAACTGGGTCTTGTTCTGATGGACAGGGCCATGCTCAGTAAATCTTTAATCCAACTTTCTGTTGAAGGGCAGGGCTGTGTTCCCTCCCTCTGTTTGACGTGAGGCCAAACTATGGTGGAGGTAATGAAGATAATGGTGACTTCCCTCAAAAGGTCCTATGCATGCACTGCTGCACTCTGACCCTGCAGCAGGCCACTGCCGACCCACACCTCTGCCAGAGACTCCTGGACACTCACAGGCAAGTCTGAGTCAGTCTCTTGTGGGGCTCCTTTCTCCTGGTTCTAGTGTGCACAAAGTTTTGTTTGTGGCCTCCAAGAGACTGTTTCCTTGGTCTTCTGTAAGTTCTGGCAGCTCTGTGGTGGAGTTAATGGTGGCCTCCTCCAAGAGAGCTTATGCTATGCCCAGATCTGCTGCACCCAGAGCCCCTGCCCTTGCAGCAGGCCACTGCTGACACGTACCTCCTCAGGAGATACTCAAACACAGTCTTGCTCAGTCTCTGTGGGGTCTGTGGTTCCTGGTGTGCACAAGGTTTGTCTGAGTTCTCCAAGCATCTCTGGCAGGTATGGGGTTTGATTCTAAACTTGATTTACCCCTCCTACCATCTTGCTGTGACTTCTCCTTTTCCTTTGGATGTGGGGTATCTTTTTTTTGGTGGGATCCAACATTCTCCTGTCAATGGTTGCTCAGCAGAGAATTGTAATTTTGGAGTTCTTGCAGGAGAAAATGAGCGCATCTCCTTCTACTCTGCCATCTTGAAACTTCAGTGGATATCCATTCCCTTCTCCAGGGGATCCTAACCCTGGGATTGAACCCAGGTCTCCTGCATTGCAGGTGGATTCTTTTACCAGCTGAGCTACCAGGGAAACCCAGAAGTTTAAAACAAAAACAGATGCCCCTAGATTTAGGAGAGAGTGTTCATAGAGCAGAAAGAATTTGAGCTCAGTAACACTGTGTCACTCTTATTTTTTTCAGATCACTAGAGACGGTCCCTGAAGGAGGAGGTCACAGCATATATCTCTCTACCTCTCCTAATAGAAGATAGGTATTATCAATGAGACTGGTCACACCTGGAGCACAAGGGATGGCTAGTCAAGGAGACCAGATGGTCACACAAGTGCGGCAGCTGAAGAAACCCAGTGTCCATGGGAAGATAGAGGAACCCAGGATCTGACCGTGTTGGCCACAACCAGCCAACTCAGAGTCTCAGCTCAGCATTACCTGGAGAGGGCTTCAGACTCTACCCCAGATTACCTGTCTCCAGTCAACTCTGATCCCTGACTGTTTCTTTCCCCATGATCATTTGGGAGTCTCACTTATGCCATCAATAAGATTCCTTTATCCTATTGATGCTTTTAGTAGTACACTAGAGATGAGTGCTAGATTTCATCCAAAGCCTCCAGGCTGCTAAATGGAAACTGCTTCAATGACTTTCTACCTTTGCTTAAATGATGGCAGTTTTAGACCGAACTTTCAAAAATGTTTTTAATAGTCACCAAAATTCTTACATATTTCTGCTTATGAGAACACTGTTTTTCCTTATTCCCTGAAAAATTTATGTTGCATCATCAGTTTCTTCTCTAAAATTGAATAACTGTTCAATAATTTTCTTAAAATTTTTTATCTACTGCTGATGGACTGAGTTCTGTTGCTCTGGGATTATGATCAGTGGGCTTCACCCCCAGAAATAAGGATCTCCACTGAGTCACACTTCAATCTTGTGAGTGAAGACATGACCACTCTGCCTTGGCAACCAGGTTAAGTGTTCATAGCAGTTGAAAGTTTCAAGCAGTTGAAGGAAGAGACTCATTTAGAAGTAGGCATTTGGTTTTAGACATTTAAATGCAGGTAAATAGAATCTTACTTCCCTGGTAGCACAGTTGGTAAAGAATCCTCCTGCAATGTAAGAGACCTAAGTTCGATCTCTGGGTGGGGAAGATCCCCTGAAGGGAATGGCAATCCACTCCAGTATTCTTGCCTGGAAAATCCCATGGACAGAGAAGCCTGGCAGGCTTCAGTCCTTGGGGGTGCCAAGAGTCGGACATGACTTAGCATGTGTCTTGCTCTCTTGTTTGCTAAATAGAATCTAGTTACCTAGAAAGACTTTAAACCAAGATATCCCTCTAGGTGTTAGGAGGAAGAGGGACCATGTCATGAGGTAAGAGATGCCAGGGAGATGCACCAGGAATGGATCCAAGCCCTAGGTGGGCATTTCGGGAACAGATTCCGTAGTTTGCAATGCATGCAGTACATCTGCCTCTTCTTGCTGCTTTCTTTCCCCCAACTCTGTTCTCCATATGTCTAGTTCTACAACAGGAGCACACTGTAGAGCTCTGCAAATGATAATATTTGGGCACATTTATCAGCCACAATATCTCTAAACAGCAGTTGTACCAGCAGACAAAGGAGAGGACAATCTAACTTACCTCCTGAGCAAAAGAGGAGGTTGGTTGCCTTGTAGATCCAGGCAACCAACAGCGACAATCCAAAGGGCTGTCTCAGCTGCTGAAATTCAGTTTCATGCCCTGATAATTCCCTGGGACTGGTTACGACACAACCTTCTCTTTTACTTCGACTTGACTTCAGGTTAGGTCAAGTTTCCTTAAACCTACTGTACCTCCCCTGAAATGTACTAAGATGTTTATGCATCTGAAAAGTATCTAATGCTGCATTTGTTAACATTTAGAAAATACACTTCTTGTTGCCGGCAATTCATACATTACTTAGAGGTTTTTCTGTGGTCTCATTATCATCATCACAAGACAACCAGACCAAAATCTACTGAATCAGAATCACAACAAAAAGAAAATTTATCACGTTTGCAAGGACTGCTTTTCTAACAATGCTGGATACTTGCAAATACTTTCTACTTACACATGGGAGAGCTCAGGGGTTCAAAAGGCTGAAAGAGGGTAAAGTGAATTTGCTGAGCTCAGTTTCTGTCAGTATCATTTTCCTGGGGATGCATCAGCTTAGGCTATTCCTGCAGCGCAACCAGTAGGAAAAACATTGCACATCTAGAGCGAAGAAGTAGAGATGAAAGACACATCAAAGGGAATCAGCTTAGAGGAACAATGAATAGGCTTCAGTGACAAAAATGAAAAAAAGTGTGTATTAGAAAATATCACAGACTAAATACATGACTGAATGGAGAACTGAGAAGAGCCTGAGTTAATTTCTATATCAGTTACATACTAAATGGGAGGCTCACAGGGTAAAAATACAGGTGGTGGGACCCAGGGTCTGAGTACCCTTGGTGCTCTCTCCAGGTCATCTACTAGAGTATTGTGGTGGCCACAAAGATGCCCTCTATAGGCAGAAGTTATTTCTCAATTGTTTCATTGCTTAGTTTCCTAATACCCAGATTTTTAAAACTTGCATGTCACATCTGTTCTTGGCATTGCCTTCTCATGGCCTTTTAAGTCTTGCCTTGAAATAATTTTGCTGTTTCTAAGGCAATAGGTACAAGGGGAAAATGTGGATATTAATCATCCAGTAGAAGGAAAGGGAGACAGGGGACAGAGAAGGGAAGTGAAACGTTGCTGGAGACAGGCCCCTACACTTTTTCCCTTCCACCCAGAGATTCTTTATTGACTCTGAACATTTCATTTTAATTCTTTTTTTAAAATTAATTAATGTATTTATTTTACTTTACAGTATTGTAGTGGTTTTGCCATACATTGACTTGAATCCACCGTGAGTATACATGTGTTCCCCATCCAGAACCTCCCTCCCACCTCCCTCCCCATCCCATCCCTCTGGGGATCATCCCAGTGCACCAGTCCCAAGCACCCTGTATCATGCATCAAATCTGGACTGGTGATTTGTTTCACATATGATATTTTACATTAAACATTTTCATTCTTAATGACACTCATATTTTCTTCATGAATTATAGAGCAGGAAGGACCTCAGCTTCCAAAAAGGCTGGGAATGTAACTGTACCACGTGGATCTTATTATTTGTTTCAGATCTTTCAAGGACAACTTCTTGTCCACATTTCTTAAAATGTCATCAGAAGTTTGAAAAATCTGGCCCCACCACTTTCTCTGGTCCCCTCTGTCTATCATTGTTCCCATAAACCTTATACATAGCTTCAAGCTGCTCTGGACTCAGTAGGTTCCCTGTGTTCTGTTTTGCTTGCTCACTTGACCCATTTCTTTATGTCTTTTTTCCAGAAATGCCCCTCCTTACCTGGGCTCTCCCACTGCAGCTTCATGACTAAGCATCTTGTGTTACCTGAGATGCTCTTTCCCGCCCCTTCAGAGGAAGTGGTCACTTCTTTTCAAGGCCCTCGGGGCTCTGTGGAGGGCTCAGCGTCAGCCCTCAGCACATTGACTGTTTCCCATGCCCTAGTTTGTGCTTCATTACCACTTCTCTTCAATAGCACATAACGTGGGTCAGGCAAATGGGAGACACTCATTAAATGCACTAAATGAATCAATGAAAGAAGAAATGTACACTTAAATGATATCATGATCACTCCTAAAATCATAGTTTTTGTGGCCAATCAAAATGTATCTTTTATGTCTCTTCTATCATGGTGAAACAAGGTAGGTTCCCTGCTCAGCACACCTTTGATCTAACTTTTAATCTGCATCAAAGACCCTGAGGAGTGCTTTAAATCCTCTGTTCAGAATAGCCATGTCTTTGTCATTCAGTAATAACTCTCTGATGGTCCTAAAAGTCTGACTTTAAAGCACAACCGGGCTGGAACTTTACAAGAACACTGTAAAAGCTAAATTTTTCAAAGCAAGATAAACCTTAAAATAGGTTTGATCTTTTGTTTTTTTTTTTTTTTTGAAGACTGTGGTATGCACAAAAGAATCACTTTACAATCAGCATGAACAAATCAAGACTCAGTGAGCCAAAGGTATAAGAAACTTGATAAAGACATTTTAACCCAAAATGTCCAAAATGAAATATTGTGATGTGAAATATTATTTCACTGTGCTTGAATATGGCTGAACTTTCTGAAGAAATAAAAGTCCTTTGCAATTTTAGAGAGAATGAACTAAACCAAATAGGATTTTGCAATGCCATAGTTCTGGTTTTGTTTTACTAACAATGAAAATTATATACTCTTAGTTCATAACAAGTTAGAGAAAATAATCCAGTTAACATGATTACTGCACTTTACATATATATTATGTATAAATTTTATATAATATATATATTATATTTATATATATATGAATTTTCTTTCAGCAAAAAATACAAAAGCAAAAGCACAAAACGCCTAAATAATGTAAGAGATAATACATAAGATGTATATGTAGCCCATGTATTGGAACTGACAGTTCACTCAAATGGAGTTAATTCACTTAGGAACTGAGTAAGTATCACAGACTGTTTAGTTTTCTATTGCCAAGTACTACAAAATTAGTGGGTAAAATGACATTCATTTGTAAGCTCATTTTTGTAGGTCAGAGGTTCAGGAAGACTGGACTGGACTCTTCTCCCAGTGTTACAAGCTAAAATCAAGATTTAGTGTGGGTGAGTGCTTATGGGGAGATCCTGAGAAACCAGTAGGCTTCCAGGCTTATTCAGACTGTTGGCAGAATTGAGTTCTTAGCGGTTTAGGTCTGAGGTTCCCAATGCCCTGCTGATTGTCACCTGGAAATCATTCCCTACTCCTAGAGGTCACCCATATTCCTTCTCGGGTAGCCAAGTCCATGTTCAAATCCCTCCAGTGCTTTAATCTCTGATTTCTCCTTCTGCCCCTGTCTTCTGTGCCCAGCTACAGATGTTTTCTGCTTTTAAAGGCTCATGTGAGTATATCAGGATGACTCAGATACCCTCTCTATTTTAAGGATAACTGCCACACAGCAGCATGCTCACAGGGCTGCCATCCCATCATGCTCACAATGTCCAGGTCTTAACATGGAACCCAAGGGCCTTTTGCAGAATTCTGCCACAGAGTACGTTTTAGGATTAGACCCACAGCAGATCACAGAATGCCAGAACAGAAAAGAAACTTGGAAAATAGTAGCTTCACTTTCCAACTAAAGCAAAAATCCTGTACATGGAGTGAAGAACCTTCATTTAAACACATGTAATGATTGAAAACACATTTCATTTTTTTGACCAGTATCATGTTTTTGTTTCTTTTCATTTATTTTTTGAATGAAGTATAGTTACTTTACAATGTTGTGTTAGTTTCTGCTATATAACAATGTGGATCAGCTATACATATATATATATCCCCTGCATTCTTGAGCCTCCCTCCCACCCATCCCCCATCCCAACCCTCTAGGTCATCACAGAACACCAGGCTGAGCATATGTGCTATTCAGCAGCTTCCCACGATTTATTTTACACATGGTAGTATATATATGTCAGTGCTACTTTCTCAGTTCCTCCTACCTTTCCTTCCCCTACTGTGTCCAGAAGTCCATTCTCTATGTCTGTGTCTCTATTCCTGCCTTGCAAATATGTTCATCAGTACCATTTTTCTATATTCCATATATTTGCATTAATGTTATATTTTTCTCTTTCTGACTTTCATTCTATATGATCAACTCTAGATTCATCCACATCACTACAAATGACCCAATTTTGTTCCTTTCTATGGCTGAGTAATGTGTGTGCTTAGTTGCTCAGTTGTGTTCAACCCTGACTCTAGGATACCATAGACTGTAGCCCTCCAAGCTCCTCTGTCTATGGAATTTTCCAGACAAGAATACAGGAGTGGGTTGCCATTTCCTACTCCAGGGAATCTTCCCAACTTAGGAATTGAAGCTGTGTCTCTTGCATCTCCTGCATTAGCAGACAGATTCTTTGCCACTTTGCCACCTGGGAAGCCCATGGCTGAGTAATGTTCCATTGTATATGAGTACCACAACTTCTTTATCCATTCTACTGTCAATGGACATCTAGTTTGCTTCCATGTCCTGGCTATTGTAAATAGTGTTTCAATGGACGTTGGAGTACATGTGTGTTTTTGAACTATGGTTTTCTAAGGGTATATGTCCAGAAGTGGGATTTCTGAGTCAAATGGTAGATTTACTCCTAGTTTTTAAAGGACTCTCCATGCTGTTTTCCATACTGGTTGTATCAATTTATATTCCCACCAACAGTGCAAGAAAGTTCCCATATCACCACATTCTCTCCAGAATTTATTGTTTGTAGATTTTTTGATGAGGGCCATTCTGCTGGGGTGAAGTGTTACCTCATTGTAATTTTGATTTGCATTTCTCTACTAATGAGCAACGTTATGCATCTTTTCATGTGTTTTTTGGCTATCTGTATGTCTTCTTTGGAGAAATGTCTGTTTAGTTCTTCTGTCCATTTTTTGATCATACTGTTTGTTTTTCTATTGAAGTGCGTGAGCTGCTTGTATATTTTGGGGTTAATCCTTTGTGAGTTGCTTCGTTTTTCCTCCCAGTTTGAGGGTTGTTTTTTAATCCTATTTATGAGTTTATGATTTCTTTTGCTATGTAAAAGCTTTGAAGTTTCATTAGGTCCTGTTTCTTTATTTTTGTTTTTATTTTTAATTATTGTAGGAGGTGGGTCAAAGAGGATCCTAGTGCAAGTTATGTCAAAGAATGTTCGCCTATGTTTTCCTCTAAGAGTTTATAGTATCTGGCCTTACTTTTAGGTCCTCAATCCATTTTGAGTTTACTTTTGTGCATGGTGTTTGGAAATGTTTCAATTTCCTTCTTTTACATGTAGTTGTCCAGTTTTCCAAGCACCACTTATTGAAGAGACTGTCTTTTCTCCATTGTTTATTCTTGCATCTTGTTTCAAAAATAACATGCTCAAAGGTGCCTGGGTTTATCACTGGGCTAGCAATAAACCTGTGATAATATTTGCTCCCAATAATTTGGGGGGAACTAATTATTTTATTGAAGTAAATGCTCAAACTACTGCACAATTGCACTCATCTCACACGCTAGTAAAGTAATGCTCAAAATTCTCCAAGCCAGGCTTCAACAATGCATGGACCATGAACTTCCAGATGTTCAAGCTGGTTTTAGAAAAGGCAGAGGAACCAGAGATCAATTTGCCAACATCTGTTGAATCATCAAAAAAGCAAGAGAATTCCAGAAAAACATCTACTTCTGCTTTATTGACTATGCCAAAGCCTTTGACTGTGTGGATCACAATAAACTGTGGAAAATTCTGAGAGAGATGGGAATACCAGCCCACCTGACTTGCCTCCTGAGAAACCTGTATGCAGGTCAGGAAGCAACAGTTAGAACTGGACATGGATCAACAGACTGGTTGCAAATAAGAAAAGGAGTATGGCAAGGCTGTATATTGT
>SJYA01001221.1:93304-111067 GCA_006410615.1 Neotragus moschatus | reverse complement strand
GGGGGGGGGGGGGGGGGGGGGGGGACTCCAAAATCACTGCAGATGGTGACTGCAGCCATGAAATTAAAAGACGGTTACTCGTTGGAAGCAAAGTTATGACCAACCTAGATAGCATATTCAAAAGCAGAGACATAACTTTGCCAACAAATGTCTGTCTAGTCAAGGCTATGGTTTTTCCAGTGATCATGTATGGATGTGAAAGTTGGACTATAAAGAAAGCTAAGCACTGAAGAATTGATGCTTTTGAACTGTGGTGTTGGAGAAGACTCTTGAGAGTACCTTGGACTGCAAAGAAATCCAACAAGTCCATCCTAAAGGAAATTAGTCCTGAGTGTTCATTGGAAGGACTGATGTTGAAACTGAAACTCCAATACTTTGGCCACCTGATGTGAAGAGCTGACTCATTTGGAAAGACCCTGATGCTGGGAAAGATTGAGAGTGGGAGGAGAAGGGGATGACAGAGGATGAGATGGCTGGATGGTTTCACCAACTCAATGGACATGAGTTTGGGTAAACTCTGGGAGTTGGTGATGGACAGGGAGGCCTGGCGTGCTGCGACTCATGGGGTCCCAACGAGTTGGACACAACTGAGCGACTGAACTGAACTGAACTATTACATCATTATTTGAAGAACTGGCACCAGTGATAAAGAACCTGCTTGTCAATGCAGGAGACATAACAGACTGGAGTTCAGTCCCTGGGTTGGGAAGATGCCCTGGCAAAGGGAAGGGCTACACACTCCAGTATTCTAGCTTGGAGAATTCCATGGACAGAGGAGCCTGGCGGACTCTGGCCCATGGGGTCTCAAAGAGATGGACATGACTGAAGCAACTTAGTATACATGCACCTATTCATTCAACCTGTGACTTAGTATTGCCTTATTATATCATTGTTTGAAGAAGTGTTAAATATTCCAGAAAGCATTCAAAGTCCCACAAGAGCCCCCTATGCTATAGGCTCCTTTGACTTCCTTAAAAGGAAACATAAGTAAGCCAGTGCGAAGAAAATTGCTGCTCAGGAGAAGCCTGTGAGTCCAATCGTGCTTTTGTGGTTTAAACATCTGGTTATCCAACCATCCAGGCTGCCTTTGTGAGCCCAGTAACCCTGGAGCTGAGTGAACGATCCCATGGATTTCTGTGGACTTGCTGATTTCCATAAGCAAGAGTTGTTTTCTTTTAAAGGGCTGATTACCACCAAAGAACTAACAATGCTGGAAGCTTAAAACCTATGAGCACAGTTTTTTTCCCTTTGTTCTTTCTGGTCATGAGAAAATCTTAAAGTTCATTGGAAATATCTTTGTCAGTTGGATTATGAGTTGAAACGCCACAGGGCAAAAACCAGCTTTCTGCTGAAGCTACATTCCCCAGCCTGGCAGTCAGCTGGTTTGTTTTCATTTTGATTACTCAAATACTAAATTATAGCCCATTTCATAAAAGTTTACTTTTAGTAAAATAATGATGAAATACATTATCATCCGGGATATTATGATGAATAATTAGTGCCCTATGAACTTGAATAGCACAGCATGATCTTTCTTGGTAAAATCTATATAGCACTTAAATAATATTCATCTGAAATGTCCAAACTTGTTTCTGAAATAAATAGATTTTTCTCTTCATCTAGATGAAATTTCTCATGATTGAACTAGAGAGGAAGTCCCCATTTCCCCTAAGAATGCACTATATTATATTATGTGAATATTTTAAATATATTGCAATTTATAATATATTGAATTCTGAGTTTATTGGGTTATCAAGAAACCTGTGTGGGAGACAAAAAGTATAATTCATTTTCATGTTGGTGAACTTTCCAGAAATAAAAAATGTTTATGACTTTAGTGATTGAGTATTACTCTCCCAACTCAAGTTGCTCCCAATTTTTTTTTATTTTAACCACATGTCAGCTGATAGATCATTTAAAATATCTTTGATTTAGATAATGCCATGATTTTCAACATGAAAACTTGGAGGAGTTAAAAACAATGAAGGAAGGTGCCATAACGAAGTCCTGCTGTCTTCAAGTTCTGAGTCAGAGTTCACTGTACTTGGGCTTCCCTGGTGGCTCAGACAGTAAAGAGTCTGCCTGCAATGTTGGAGACGTGGTTTGGTCAAGAAGATCCCCTGGTGAAGGGAATGGTTACCCACTCCAGTATTCTTACCTGAAGGATTTCATGGACAGAGAAGCCTGGAAGGCTATACAGTCCATGGGGTCACAAAGAGTCAGACAAGACAGAGAACAATAACTTTTCACTTCACTTAATGGTATTAGACTGGAAAACAAGAAGAAAGTCAATCCTGAACCCTGTCTCAATCCAGCAGTGAGTGGCAATTTATTCACAAGTTCATTAACTAACTGCAAAATAAGCCCCAGCCCTTCCATCTCATCATGAGAAGCATTTTCAATGTGTTTTACTTTTGCGTCATGCTCCTTTGCCCTGTACACTTCACTACTGAACTTGTGGAGATCAACAGTGTTTTCCTTTAAAATAGAAACCTCTCAACCCAAAAGGAAGAGAGATAGACTGCACGATGGGGCAGAATCCCCTGAGGGTTGGGCCCTGAACTCTCTCTTCTACCACCACTGCTGCACAGACACCAGGGAGAAAAAGTAAATAATCATTATTAATGTGACCACAAAGTACCACACTTTATATTCTTATAGAGAGGCATCATTCACTTATTTTGGAAAAGGAGTGTTTAATTGGGATAGGAGGTATATGCCAATGGCTTCTCTGCTCACCTCATTACAGGGTTAATAACAGGACTGGCTGTTAAGAAAGAACCACCACTCCCTGGGAATGATATATGAAAACTTGGGGCAAAGTGTCTAAGTGGACACAAAAATACCTGCTGTCCTGAGCAAGTATAACAAAATATAGTCAGGTAGTTTAGACAACAAACTTTTTCCTTCACAGTTCTAGAGAGTGAGAAGTCTCAGATTAAGGCAGATGTGGTGTTCGGTGAAAGAGCCCACCTCCTTGTGCATCAGTTCAGTCCAGTCACTCAGTTGTGTCTGACTTTGCAACCCCACGGACTGCAACACATCAGGCTTCCCTGTCAATCACCAACTCTCAGAGCTTGCTCAAACTCATGTCCATCGAGTTGGTGATGCCATCCAATCATCTCATCCTCTGTCGTCCTCTTCTTCTCCTACCTTCAATCGTCTTTCAGTGTCCTATCCTTTTGCCTTTTCATACTGATGATGGGGTTCTTATTAAGGCAAGAATATTGAAGTGGTTTGCCATTCTCTTCTCCAGTTGACTATGTTTTGTCAGTACTCTTCACCATGACCTGTCCATCTTGGGTGACCCTACACTGCATGGCTCATAGTTTCATTGAGTTAGACAAGGCTGTGATTCATGTGATCAGTTTGGTTAGTCCTTGTGCATAGAGAGCCACTTTCTCATTGTGTCCTCACAAAGAGGGGAGGAAGACAAATATCATACAATATCCCTTATATGTGGAATATAAAGTATGACACAAATGAATCTATCTGAAATGGCAAATCACTCCAGTATTCTTGCCTGGAAAATCCCATGGACAGAGGAGCCTGGTGGCCTATACAGTCCATGGGGTTGCAAAGAGTCAGATACAACTGTGAGACCGACGCTTTCACTTTAACAAAACAGAAACAGACTGAAAGACATGGAGATCAGACTTTTGGTTGCCAAGGGGCAGGGGGTTGGAGAGGGGCTGGAGTGAAAGTTTGGATTAGTGGATGTAACCCACTAGAGTGGATAAGCAACAAGGTCCAACTGTACAGCACAGGGATGTATAGCATGTCCTGTCATCTTGGATGGCCCCATCAGCCTAGATAGTTCTATGCTCTTCCCTTCCTCAATTTCAGTCTGGGCTACAAGCTGAGAAAGAATTTTTCTCAGGTCAGTTCCATTTATCTCTTAGTCTCTCACTAGCACCACCTGGGAAGCCCCATTCATATCTAAACACCCAAACATTTCAGCCACATCAGGTTCTATGGATATTATTTACAGACAGTGATTTCCCCCACTGATTCTTTCTCTATATAGTGGAGGTTTAACAAGAACATGTGTCCTCCCTATTGCTTTTATCATTCATGTTATTTTCACAGTACAATTCACCCTCAAGCCTGTGGGATCCTTTTGCTAAACTGTGGGTCACTGGAAATGCAGAAGGGCAGGGATATCAGTTGTTATTGGTTAAGGTGGAGAAGAGAATATAGATGAAAATTACTTTTTAAAAATCACATAGGAGGAAAGTCAGACTAAAGCATGCAAGACATAAATATACTGTGGCCACGTAGAGTGATGGAGGATTTCATCCACACTTTTATCAGTGTATCTTCCAGAAGAGAATGCCCTTCAAGTGTTTGTGGGCTAGCTCCCTGTCTCCCGAATAGCCTTGAGTTGTGTTTATTGTCAAGGTGTGTGCACAATACATAAGCATTTAGCACACACACTAAAATCACAGCTCCAGGTCCCAAGTTTTGTAAAACGCTTCAAAGTCGATGTTTTTCCAACTAAAAACAACTTACTGTATCATTTGTTCCATTACTCCCTCTTGTCAGTTGATCCCTTCCAAAACTCCAGGAACAAGGCACTGGTGTCCTATAGAAATTCCAAGATGAGAGAAGAGGAAAAGTGTGAAAAAGAAATGCAATTTTATGGAAAGGGTGTTTATTTTAGTGTAGGATAAAGTCAGACAACTAAGATCATGGCATCTGGTTCCATCACTTCATGGCAAATAGATGGAGAAACAGTGGAAACAGTAGCTGACTTAATTTTAGAGGGCTCCAAAATTACTGCAGATGGTGACTGTAGCCATGAAATTAAAAGATGCTTACTCCTTGGAAGGAAAGTTATGACCAACCTACACAACATATTAAAAAGCAGAGACATTACTTTGTCAACAAAGGTCCATCTAGTCAAGGTTATGGTTTTTCCAGTGGTCATGTATGGATGTGAGAGTGGACTTTGTGAAGAAAGCTGAGCACTGAAGAATTGATGCTTTTGAACTGTGGTGTTGGAGAAGACTCTTGAGAATCCCTTGGACTGCAAGGAGATCCAACAAGTCCATCCTAAAGGAGATCAGTCCTGGGTGTTCATTGGAAGGACTGATGTTGAAACTGAAACTCCAATATTTTGGCCATCTGATGCGAAGAACTGACTCATTTGGAAAGACCCTGATGCTGGGAAAGATAAAGGGCAGGAGGAGAAGGGGATGACAGAGGATGAGATAGTTGGATGGCATCACCAATTCAATGGACATGAGTTTGGGTAAATTCTGGGAGTTGGTGTTGGACAGGGAGGCCTGGCGTGCTGCAGTTAATGGGGTCACAAAGAGTTGGACACAACTGAGTGACTGAACTGAACTGAAAGTCAAAGAAAAACAGAATTTTTAAGTAAATTTATACTGCTTTCTTCCATGAATGTTATGAATACACCAGAAATTACAACATGTCATGTACTCAAGTGCAGGTTGTTTCTGATCTCAAAATAATGTGTGAACAATTTTTACCAACAGGTTTAATTCAAGCAGCCAAATCAATCATGAATATAGACACAGCATCACTCACAGGTACTGATCACCATTGCTCGCTTAGGAGGGATCAGTTTGAGGTGTATTGAAGCTGGGAGGGAAGAAGTGAAAGGTGTGACTGACTTAAGAAGATTCACTCCTTCATTCATTCATCTGATGAATACTTCTGTGTTCCTTTCACCCACTCATAGGCTGTACCAATAGGTGCCAAGTAGTAACAGAGAGATCCAGTTGGGACATAGGTAGTACTTCAAAAATGACCCTGATGAGAAACTGAATGAAGCAGTCATAGCCCAGGCATACTAAAGAGTTGTCGATCACCATGGAGGACCTGGACTCAGATGCTTTCCTGCACTGCTGAGAACTTGAATTTTCTCTGAACTGTATCAAACCAATACCGGGCTATTTGAAATAGCATCTGTCACCTGCAACTTAATGGTCTCAAGTTGTTCCCCCATGTAACTCTGTAACCATTTCAGACACCAACCAATCCTTGCTGGACAAACACCCCTACTTCTTCCCAGCTCCAGGTACAATTCTTGACACATAACTTATGTAACTGTGACCTTGCAGTTTTTGCCTTTAAAAGCTGCCTCCATTCTTAGTCCAGCTACAAAATGTGCTTCTTGAATCCATCTTTTCCAGGCTGTTCAGTTCAGTTCAGTCGCTCAGTCATGTCCGACTCTTTGCAACCTCATGAATTGCAGCATGCCAGGCCTCCCTGTCCATCACCAACTCCTGGAGTTCACCCAGACTCACATCCATCGAGTCAGTAATGCCATCCAGCCATCTCATCCTCTGTCGTCCCCTTCTCCTCCTGCCCCCAATCCCTCCCAGCATCAGAGTCTTTTCCAATGAGTCAGGCTGAGGTCCTAACAAATCCCAAATAAATAGGTCTTTATTTCAATCTAGACTCTACTTCTGAAATTTGGGGTAACACTCCACATAAATGTAATATAGGTGCTCAATCCTTGGCTTAACTGTGCTGAGCCATGGGCTCTTGTACTTTGAGTATGAGTCTTCTCATGCAAAGGGAGAAGACAGAGCCCTGCTGGCTAGCAGGAGAAATGCTGTTCTCAGAATCGGAGACCCATGGTGAAAGGATCCAGGAGCTGCCCAAGAGCAAATTTGTTGTTGAACAATTAGATAATGTCTCTGGCTTAGCTGTCTCTGGCTTAGCTCCAGCCTGCAGGCCATCAGCTTCTTTGAGTCTCTAGTTAGAAGCTGCATCATAAATAAATAAATAAATAAATAAGTGGCTTGCAAAAAGCCAGCACAATTTCTGACAAAGGAACAAGGGCCAATATACACTTGGGCTTTTTCCGCAAATAGAGCACATTTAAAAGTCAAATTCGAGTAAGTTAAGAACTAGAACCAACTTTTCAAAGTGAGAGCATTCTTGGCATTAAAACAAAGGAGGGGAGAAGGAAAAAAGATGGATCTATTTGATTACATGAAATTTAATACATTTTATAAGTGAGAAAATATAATACTCAAAGTTAAATTATAACATATAGGGCAATATTTGTAATAGCCAAGAGGGGGGTGTATAAAAAGACCATTCCAATAAATTAAAAGTTATAATGATCCTAATATATAAATGAGCAAAAAAAATGGCAAATTACAAAATCTGCACTAAAAATGGCAAATGTGTATTTTAAAAATTGCCTCAAAGGGTTAATACAATTAAAACTATAAAACAAGTGTGTTTTTTCTTTCATCAATGACAATGAAAAGACACAAGACACCCCCAGGATTCAGTACTGGTGACGAAGTGCTCATGAACATTGTAGTAAAAAGGAATAAACTGAAAAGTATAACTGCTGAAAGGAAGTTGGTAATGTACTTAAGAGTTCTAAGAATGTTTAGATAGTTCTACTTCTGTGTGTGTTGTGCTTAGTTGCTCAGTTGTGTCCGACTCTTTGCCACCCCACGGACTGCAGCCTGCCAGGCTCATATGTCCATGCAGATTTTCCAGGCAAGAATACTGGAGTGTGTTGCCACGCCCTCCTCCAAGTGATCTTCCCAACCCAGGTCTCTCACATTGGAGGCGGATTCTTTACTGTCTGAGCCACCAGGTAAGCCCAGTTCTAATTCTAGGAGAGTATAATAAAAGAATAGTGCAAACTTTGAATGATGCATGAGTTATGCTAGAAAACTGTAAATAATCTTGTGCAAAATAGGAAAATGTTAAATAAATCATGAAAACACCAATAAGATGAAACATTTAAGATGTTTAATGTTTGCATAGAGCATTTCAATTACATGAGGAATTACTATGGCAGAATGTTAAAAAGAATAAAATTGTAAATAAATATCAACTTCAAAAATAAGAAAATAAAGCTTGAAGTAAATATTTTTAAATGGTATAATTTACTGATGTTAATTTCCTAGTTATAACAAACATAACAGAAATATGTAAGTTGTTAACTTTATGAGAAACTGGGTAAAGAATCACACAGGAACTCTGTTACCACCTTTGCTATCAATACATTTCAGTGAATCTAAAATTATTCCAAAATACAAAGTTCATTTTTTTAAAAGTTATCATGTATGGATGACACTTGGTAAAAGAAAATTTCAGTGAATTTTTCTTTATTCCACATTCCCATCCTTTTGAAATTTTAATATATGATCAAGTATTCATAATATGAAGAAAAAGGAATCATTTTTTTAAAGCCTCAGATTTTAAAATCCTCAACACATCAATTATTGGTGGTGGGGAGAAAGAAAAGTGTATTGACTTATATATCCTCCCCCATAAAGTGCAGAAATCGAGTGATGATGAGAAAATTAAGAATTCATAATGACAAAGACACCTAGATGCCTCCTGTCCATGAGACTCTGAGAGGAGCACTGCGGTGACTTAGTCATATCACTTCCCTAACATGGGGCAGAGATCACCAAGGCTCTATAAACACATGATAGGGGTGAACACCCATTACCTCTGGGGCTAACTGGGGAGAGCCCTCTGACCAGCCTGGCCTACGGGAACCTAACATGAATGGATGGAGAGTCTGAATCCAGAAATGTCTCCAAAGAAATGGTTTATTTCAGACACTCACCGAGCAAGCAAACTTCCCAAAGAAGTATACTCTTTAAAGAATAATGAAGAATTAATAACGGGCCAAAGTTAACATATCTATATGTGCTGACTGCTTCTAAAGGACAAAAATATTTGAATTTTCATTGAATGCACTATTCCCATGAAAAGATGCTCAACATCACTTATGTTGATTACATGATTAATTTCCTTCGCCTTGATGTAAAGCCTCACAGTTTCAAAAGCGTCAAGGTCAGAACTAATGAATGTTCATGGGTGCTCCAACTTTTCCTGTGGAAAGTGTTTGAGATCTTCCAAGAATGGCCTTCTTCATTCATATTTTTACAAGTACATTTTTCCCTCTCTAGGCTATGCCTGTGGAATAGAATCACCAGCCATCCTGACTTATTTCTCCCCCTTTCTTTGAGTTTTTTTTTCTACCAGCTTTATCAAGATATAATTTACACACAGCACTGTATAAGTTTAAGGTGTACAGCATAATGACTTGAGTTATGTACATCATGAAGTGATTAGCACAGTAAGTTTAGTGAACATCAGTGATCTGATATAGATACGTAATTAGAGAAACAATTTTTTTCCTTGTGATGAGAACTCAGGATTTACTCTCTTAACTTTTATATATATAGAATAATGTTAATTTATCAGGTTGTATGTTACATCCATAGTATTTATTTATCTCATAACTGGAAGTTTGTACCTTTTGACTGCCTTCATTGATTTGCCCTTCTCCTGACCCCGAGATGGCTCTGATAACTGCAAATCTGCTCACTTTTTCTTTGAGTTTGTTTGCTTTTGAAGTATAATTATTTCCTATTGTACAACATAGTGATTAGCTATTTCTTTATATCCCAAACTAATCACCACAATAAGCTTGACATCATTAGTTAATGACAATATTCCCCACACTGTACATTTTACACCCAGGACTCATTTGCTTTGCAACTGGAAATTTGTGCCTCTTAATCTCCCTCAGCTAATTCTTTCCTTTTTAATTCCAGGTTGTAACTAACACTTGCTAGCTTTATGGTTAAAACTCATGGCAGTCCCAAACTTCTTGAGGTGGAAGTGTCCTTATTGATGAACACGTCAGGCACCATGGGTCTACGTTTCTGTGACTATTCTGGTCTTGATATGGAAAACCTTGCATCCTTCTTGGGATGTAAAAGTGCTAATTTTGGTGATGGATGGTTGAGGAGGTTGTAGGGAAAGCTCAGAAAAGAACAGTTGAAAGTAACCCCATGTTCAGTGTCAAATAGTAATGGGAAAAATTATCCCCCTGACCACTGGCTGATATCAACACCATGATGTGCAGTTCAGGACAGTGGATGATGCATTGCTGCATTGACCAAAGTGTGGAGCCTGAGTGTTGTAGGCCTGAACACTACAGCTTCTCTATTTTGCATGTGAATTCATTACTGTACTTTAATAGTGCTAGTTTAATTTTTAACTTTATGAATAGTGTAAATATGTTTGCTACTTCTACTGAAATCCCCTGAAAGTGTTAGTCATTCAGTCATGTCCAACTCTTTGTGATCTCATAGATTGTAGCTCACAGGCTCCTCTGGCCATTGAATTCTCCAGGCAAGAATATTGGAGTGGGTAGCCATTCCCTTCTCCAGGGGATCTTCCTGACCCAGGGATTGAACTCACCTTCTGCACTGCAGGCAGATTTTTCACCATCTGAGTCACCAGGGAAAGGTTAAGTTCCCTCAGTCAGTTCAGTCACTCAGTCATGTCTGATTCTTCGTGACCCCATGGACTGCAGCACACCAGGCTTCCCTGTCCATCACCAACTCCCAGAGCTTTCTCAAACTCATGTCCATCAAGTCTGTGATACCATCCAACCTACTAGACTTTTATACTTTATTATTTATCTTACAATGATGTTCCTCTCAATCTCTACTTGAACCCAGCCAATCTTGATCCTCAGTCCCCACAAAAACAGCAAAAAATGGATTAAAGCTGCAGATAAGTAAATAAGGGCATAATAGGTACACCAATCAGGTAAAACATAATATGAAAATGACACACATATTCAATAGTTTCAGAATCAATCCTCCCTGCCTCCTAAGAAGAAACATGAAGGAGTCTCACGGGACTGAGCCCTTAACCTGTGGGAGCTGAAACTTCTAGGTTAATATTGTCAAATGGAATAGAATCAAAGACACCCAACTGGTGTCAGGGAATTGTTTGGTGGTGCAGAAAACACACACACACATATACACTGAGAGGCTGAGCTACAGATGAAATTATTGACCTTAATACTCAACCCTCTCTATGGTCATGTCCTTTCTTATTTAATTTTGCAATTTCTCCCATAAAAGATGGAGTGCATTTCCCCATTTTTTGATAGTGGACTCAGCTGGTGACTTGCTTTTATTCCTTCTAGGTCCAGACTCAAGTGATCCCCATTTTCTGCTTGCCTTCTTGTGTTTCTGCAATTGCCAGGTGAAAAGCATGCCCAGACCAGGCTCTTAATCATAGCAAGAGGTCAGATTCTTGGAGGATGTCCTAATGCAACCCACAAATTGTCGAGTAGAGTTAACCCTGACCTAATTGGGCAGACCTCTGGAAAATCTTCTGGCATAAAGGACAGGCATGTTTCTTATCTGCTCTGAGACTGATCCTTAAAAAAAAAAAAAAAAAAAAGATCCTCTGCATTATTTTTTGACCAACAAACTGATGTAGGGTGGATTGGGCCAGTCTTCACCCAGATTCCTCTCTGATTATTCCTCATATTTTCTTTGCACTTCCTCTGTGTTACAGGAGGGCTGGCTCCTGCAAGCTGCATTTCCCAGGCACCCAGGTTTGGCTTCTGGATGGGTCTGACAGTGAAGATGTTGTTGGGAGACTGAGAAGCATGAAGAAAGGAGATGCTAGTGCCCTCTGGCTGCTCCTCCACTGCCACAGGTCCTGGTGAAGAAGCCCACCTGTGATGCCAGCTCCTAGCAGGGGTCCTGGTCATCAGGGACACTCCTTCCTACCTGGGCCCTGTGATCTGGGGTTAGTAATTCCCAGTTACACCTCTGGTGGCCTCAGTGTTCCATCTGGCTTGTCAGTTCCATGTGTACCCTACCCCTGCAATGACTCCTCCTCCCCTTTTTCCATTGGCGTGTTGACAAAATTTATTTTATTGACGTCGTGCCATATGTTGGGCTTTTGCTTTGTTTTTCTTTTTGTTCTGCAATTATATACAACACTTTCCCATACAACTTAAAGTTACTCCTTAAAGTTGAGCTGGTTTCTGTTTCCTAGTTAGGCCCTTGTTAGGCAGGGTGTGGTGGTATTGACTGTTATACAAACAACTCCTGTGTAGAAAGAAACAATAAGGTGTGCTATGTCTAGCCCAGGTAATTTAGAAAGATAGCCTTGGAGTAGAAAAGGAATTGACTTGAGACACTGTCGTCCCAGCCTGATACCCAGAATAGGAATTCCCTTGCTGTCTCTATGAAGAGGGCCATCAAATGTGATCTTGGTCCTCATGGGACAGAACACTCGGTGCTCGTGGAGGTAGCACATTTTCTGGCCTTGTTTTCTCAGTCCCTGGTGAGATTTCCCTTATAGCAGCCAAACCCATCCCCCTCCTTGCTACTCTTCGCAGAATTACAGCAGGTAGTTCTGTACCTTCTCTTCCCTTGCTTGCCCCAGTATCTTTTTCTTTTGCTCCAACATTTTATGGAAAGCGTACAGGCCTCCAGCATCATGGTGCAAGAAGCATCTGAGAGCATCACTTTTAGATGGTTCTTATGGCCATCTTCCCCTGCCAATGGACTGGTTCAGATTGCAGGGGCCAAGACTTAACCTTAAATTCAACACTTTCATTGGCTACAGTCTGAGGTTGCACTGACTGTTGCTTTAGCCACATTAGCTCACTGGTTTATATGTAAATGTTCCTTCCAATAAAATCCCTGGCAGCTTAAGGAAGCCATGAGAGCTTGTGACTTGCAACACTCAGTAAAAAGTCTCCAGGCTGTTGACTTAAAACAAATAGAATGACAGATTTTTTTTTTTTTAGCAAAGATATGTTTATTTGGGGTCCACAGAAAATTGCAATTCAAGTTCTGCAGCTATGGTAAACCATGTAGAAATACCTAAGCAGCAAAAGAAGGATAACAATTTTATAGAGAGGAAGAGGAATACAAGCAGAATCCATGGCTTTTCATTGGCTGACTCCTTGCCAGGAATGAAGAGGAGTCTTTCTTCTTCCTAGTAAGATCTGCTAGCCTCCCTGGACATGAGAACTTTCTCTTCTGGTCTCCCAATTCTATTTAATTGAGGTTTCTGTTTATTCATTTTTTATGAAACTTTGATTGGTGTCTCTGATGTACATTAAATTTTCTGAATGGAAGATGCTACAGCTTCAGTGATCAGAAATAATTCGGGGCTGAATGTCCCACTGATTGTTACATCTTTCAGGTTCATCCTTTTTGTGAGCACCTAGTCTTTTCTGGGTTCTGTGTTTTTCTCGATAAATGAATTGCTTTATTGTAGGAGCTCTTAAGTTTCCAACATTACATTTTTGGGAAGCTTGGACACTTGGCCAGGGTAGTAATGGCCATCAGCCTGACTAACATTTATAGTTTAGTTCAGTTCAGTTCAGTCGCTCAGTCGTGTCCAACTCTTTAGAACTCCATGAATCGCAGCATGCCAGGCCTCCCTGTCCATTACCAATTCCCGGAGTTCACTCAGACTCACATCCATTGAGTCAGTGATGCCATCCAGCCATCTCATCTTCTGTCATCCCCTTCTCCTCCTGCCCCCAATGCCTCCCAGCATCAGAGTCTTTTCCGATGAGTCAACTCTTCACATGAGGTGGCCAAAGTACTGGAGTTTCAGCTTTAGCATCATTTCTTCCAAAGAAATCCCAGGGCTGATCTTCAGAATGGACTGGTTGGATCTCCTTGCAGTCCAAGGGACTCTCAAGAGTCTTCTCCAACACTACAGTTTAAAAGCATAAATTCTTCAGCGCTCAGCTTTCTTCACAGTCCAAATCTCACATCCATACATGACCACGGGAAAAACCATAGCCTTGACTAAACGGATCTTAGTCGGCAAAGTAATGTCTGTGCTTTTCAATATGCCATCTAGGTTGGTCATAAATTTTCTCCCAAGGAGTAAGCATCTTTTAATTCCNTAAATTCTTCAGCGCTCAGCTTTCTTCACAGTCCAAATCTCACATCCATACATGACCACGGGAAAAACCATAGCCTTGACTAAACGGATCTTAGTCGGCAAAGTAATGTCTGTGCTTTTCAATATGCCATCTAGGTTGGTCATAAATTTTCTCCCAAGGAGTAAGCATCTTTTAATTCCATGGCTGAAGTCACCATCTGCAGTGATTTGGGAGCCCCAAAAAATCGAGTGTGACACTATTTCCATTGTTTCCCATTTTTTCCCATGAAGTGATGGGACCAGATGCCATGATCTTCATTTTCTGAATGTTGAGCTTTAAGCCAACNGTATGGTTTCAGTGTGTCTGCCTTCTGATGCCCTCTTGCAACACCTACCATCTTACCTGTGTCTCTCTTACCTTGGGCATGGGGTATCTCTTCACGGCTGCTCCAGCAAAGTGCAGCCGCTGCTCCTTACCTTGGATGAGGGGTATCTCCACACCACCGCCCTTCCCGATCTTCAACGTGGGATAGCTCCTCTAGACCCTCCTGCGCCTGCACAGCCACAGCTCCTTGGATGTTGGGTTGTTCCACTCAGCGGCCGCCCCTGGGATCGGATGCAAGGTGGCTCCCCCCGGTCGTTGCCCCTGGCCTCAGACGCGGGGTGGCTCCTCTCGGCTGCCTGCACTTAAGAGCGTCGTTCGCAGGCCATGTGTGAAATAGATCGCCAGTCCAGGCTCGGTGGGTGAGACAGGGCACTCAGGGCAGACACATTGGAACAACGCTGAGGGAAAGGATGGGGAGGGAGCTGGTGGGGAGGGAGCTGGTGAGGGGGTGTTCAGGATGGGGGACACAGGTACACTCATGGATGATTCTTGTGAATGTATGGCAAAAACCACCACTATATTGTAAAGTAATCAAACTCCAATTAAAATAAATAAATTAATTTTTTTTTAATCCAGTGTAACACATGGCTCGCTGCAGCAACCTTTCAGTGACAAGCCCACCTCCCACCTCTTTCTCCTATCAACCCTATCCCCTTCCCAGAGGAAATCAGGGTTATCTGTTTTATTAAAGTCCTTCCATAGATGTGATTTGCAACTAAAAACAAGTGCAATCTATTTTCATTATTACAACTGTCTTCAGTTTTTCTTCTGTTTGAATATTCATGTGAAAGTGAAAGGAAAAGTCGCTCCGTCATTTCTGACTCTTTGCAACCCCATCAACATAGTCCATGAAATTCTCTAAACCAGAATACTGCAGTGGGTAGACTTTCCCTTTTCTGGGGGGGGGGGGGGGGGCTTCCCAACTGAGGGATCAAACCCAGACCTCCCACATTGCAGGTGGATGGATCCTTTACCAGCTGAGCCACAGGGGAAGCCCAAGAATACTGGAGTGGGGAGCATATACGTTTCAATATATCTGAGTGTATTTCCAATGATTGTCTTTGTACTGGTATCATGATGCCACTGTTCCTGGAGTAGATTCCTAGAACAAAAATCTTCTACCATCTCATAAATTTCAAAGTACCTGAAAGGACAGGGTGCAGAGAACTAGCAAATAAAAAAAGCAAATGCTTAACTGAACTTGATGTTTGAATTTCACAGAAACAATGAATTCATTTTTAGTACAACTGTGTCCTATGAAATATATGGAAATAGTTTTACTGCAAGTTTTTTCTCTGATTATATGAGATTTACAGTTACCTCAAAATATGCATTTTATCTGGCAACATTTTCAAGGAAAGTATACCATGCTGAGCCACTAATAGTTGAGTTTTTCTGAAAACTCATCTTTTGAGAAAGAGAACTGGCAGTCAATAGACAGAAGTGTGTATTTTGTGTCCAACACAAAACACAATTGCAAACATGTAGAAACCCTTCAGACTCTTTGGAGGAAATTGATTTGGAAGAGCCATCATGGAGTATTCAGTGTTTAGACTTTTAGTAAGGCTAAGGCAGAAGTAAGGAACAAGAAAGCAAAAAACCTTCTCTTTCCTTGTGTTAAAGGGACTAAATATCCTAGAGCCCTGTTTTATCTAGGTTTTAAAAATCCACTACCTGTGAAATGGATGTGTGCCTTCAGACAATGTCAAGAGTTTATCTACCAATAGCCATTGTCCATTCACACAAACCTACTTCCATCTAAATCCTAGCCTGCAAGCTCAGCTTATAAGCTTGTGAATTTCCTGTTTGCATCACATTCCCTTGCTCTTTAGAACCTGGGCTCATCATTGCATATGGTCCCATCTGCATGGAAATCATGGGAACATCTCTTCAAAAAAAATTTGCCTGATTATTTTCATATTGTCAATCAGTTTATCACTATCAAAATAATATGAAAGAGTATTTGCATTTTGTGTTGTGAGAAGGACTTGAGAATCTTGTCAAGGGAGATGAAGGGTGAAAACCTCAGAGGACTGCAAACAAATATCTTGACAAACAAGAGCCACTCCCTGCTATAGCAGCAGTACTGATTGTGGGGTGTTGGGGAAAGAAAGAGAGGTTTAGAAGGACAATTTCACACTGTGAAAAAGACTCCTGTTGGTGCTTAAGAAGTTCCTTGCCCCTTGCAAGGGAAAACAGATTCAAAAGGAGATGAGATGAGGTGAGAGTATTTCAAGCAATATCATGGTGAAATTTGTATCAGGAAACTCCATGTGGGGACTAAAAATAACTTGGAAATATCACTCAGTACTTGAGCTTTTATCATAAAGGAAAACTTACAAAATTCTCAACCTATAACTTCATGCTAGAGGGGTGGTGAGGCAAAATATTGTACCTAGGCACTCAAAAAAGGAAAACTTCCTTGTTGCTTTGTCCTCTTGTTAAGTCATTCTATCAGCTACTTATAAGATTCTTACTCATAACTGGGATACGATATTGAATACATCTTCTCAGGGCCACTGATATAGAAATTGCATTGTGGAATAGCTATCTGTTCGTAATTGTATAATCATTTTTGTACTATTACAAAATGCTACACCTCAGAGACAGATATATTCAAATCAGCCTAAATATAATTTGGGAAGACCAGTCATGGAAGGGAATATCTAAATTCCTTTAGATGTTACCTCTGACCCTTCCTGCAGAGAGGCTGGGCACAGGTATTGACCACAGAGACAAAACATCTCTGGGCATGGATCACAAGCATCAGAAGACAGTACATCTACCACTCCACTATGGAACATTAAAGAAACAAAGAGATGCCATGTTTGTGTCTTGTGGAGTTTTCAGGTCTGTGTAATTGGAAGTTCTTAGTGCTGTTAGATATGAGGGGTCTTCAGAGGCATCTTGAAATGCTCTCATCTTGCAATGGGCCAGAAAGAGGATTTGGAAATTATTACAAAGTCAAGTCAACAAGTTGATTCTGCTACTAATTTTTTTTTATTGCCAACTAAAATTCTGCAATATATTACCAAAGAAGTGGGACAGGAAAATTGTTCTTATATTACTTGCTTGTGTTGAAACTGGACCAGGTTGTCGTTTTCCTCATAGTTACAACAAAAATATTACAAAGGAAACATTTCTTGAAAAAGGAAAAACAAAAAACGCCAGTATTAAATACACTTAGAAAAAACATTCTAGTAGAGTATATGCACTTATAAGAACTCTGGGAATGAAGTCAGGAGAAAGTATCTTAAGAGCGTTCCCAGGTCTGAAACTCTTTGCTAGAATCGTTCTCTAACAGAAACTTACAGCTTGTCAGGAAAAAGGAGCTACTGGTTTTTGATCAGCATAAACAAGAAGGAATTGCATTTGGAAGGTCATGAAAGCACTTGCCCCAATTTGAGGATATTGTGCTTAGGGTAGAGCTCTCCAAAACCCTTTGCATCTAAGGGCATGGACTTTATGCGTGTAATTTAAAAATCACAAGTGCTCATCTGACAAGAGCTAGTTTTAAGAAAAGAACACCACAGAGTTTCCCAGCAAGAAGACATGGCCAGAGGAGTTTCTCAGGATACCTGACTGTCAATTGCTCTCCTCTCCTACAAGGACTAATAGGACAGTTCCCCACAGGCCCTGTGCCTGTACTCATGCACAGACTCATTGGGGGGGGGGGGGGGGGGGGG
>SJYA01001221.1:81851-93188 GCA_006410615.1 Neotragus moschatus | reverse complement strand
GGGGGGGGGGGGGGGGGGGGGGAGGGGCTCTTGGGCACTCAGAATATGTCTTTAAATGGTTCATCCAAGTGCCTGCTGAGGTCATTTGCTCAGGAAAACAGGAGCTCACGCGTGAGTTTGGAGAGCGGGGCCCCAGCAGTCAGTGGCTGGGATGGGGCCTCTCTCATCGAGGCCTAGGTTGTCAGTTAAAGGAACATCAAAGTAAGGGATACGAGGACTCTAAACCCCTCAGGTGTCACACCCTGCACTGCTATTCACTTTATTGGTTATTTGTGGCCTTGCCCATGTAGGGAGACTCCCCAGGATGTGGATTCAGGCCTCCATAGAGCTCAGTTCCCTTGCTCTGTTTACACCAGGGTTAGTGACTCCACAGGGGAGCAGGCTGCATAGTCAGTTCAGTGACTGCAGGCATACATTTCAGGGTAAATAGTGGGTGAGAACCATTAAACAGGTGCCATTCTGTCCACATGTTCTGAGGAGTATAAAAGCTAGAGGGGAGTTCTTCTGATTCAAAAGCCCTCATTAGGTTCCCAAGAACCAACACAGGTTATAGGAACATGAGTGGAAAGTGAGCGAAGATCTAACTGTACATTCTCATTGTTTCACAAGTGTCTTCCTTTTTAATGTGAAAACATCAACACATATATTCAAACTGCACTCTTGTCCACAATGGGAGAAACTTTGCTGAATGTAGTAATAGACATCAGTTTGTAGTCTGATGTCAAATCACGATTGGTTTGCAAGTTTAGATGGGGTCTGTACCCATTTAGTTGACTGGTGGAATCTGATATTTAGCCCAATGTGTAGGTTGGTTTTGTTTGTGGATATGTGTGTTTAAGGGCAAGTTGTGTTTTTGTGAGGATGTCAAAGGTGAATCTTGTATTTGAAGGAAGTTGAGATTTCATACAGGCATACTCAAGGTGTGGATGGCTAGGTATTTGTAAATTGGTGTTTCAGAAATATTTTCATGTGTTTTTTTTTCACCCATGAATTTGGAAATTCGTATGGGTGTAATGGTGAATTTCTATATGCATAAAGGGCAATGTTAGGAAAAGGACTGGGGTATATTATTTCGGGTATACAGTCTTTTGTGTATTTAGGGAATGTAGGATGATCATTTGCATATTCAGGATATCATTTGTGTATTGTGTATGTTGTATGCATTTGAGGTTTGTGTGTGTGTGTGTATTTTCAGGAGCTGTCTATGTATGTTTTGCTGTGTAGGGAGCAAGTCTGTGGCTATTGTACGGTACTGGTAGATGTTGTATATGTAGGTATGTTTTGTGTGATTCTGTATTCTTCATGATGGAAGAGAATTGGGGAATGTGGGGTTATGTATATGCTTGTAGTGTGGTATTATATGTGTATTTGGAACAAAGGTTATATACAATTCTATGCATATTTGTAGTGTAGTTGGTAATTATGATTGTATTTGGGGCTTGTGGCTAGCTGTGTGTATAATGAGTTTGTGTGTGTATTCAAGGGGCATGGTCATTTGCAGGAATATTTGTGGCTGCTATGCACTTGTATTTTTACTAGGGGCCTCTTAAAGCGAAGCGAAGGCGCTCAGTTGTGTCCGACTCTGTGCCCCCATGAACTGTAGCCCACCAGGCTCCTTCATCCATGAAATTTTTTAGGCAAGAGTACTGGAGTGGGTTGCTATTTCTGGCTTACATATTTTGAGAAGTGAGTATGTGTGTATATGATGGTGAGGTGGAGTTCTATATTTCTACAGAGATGAAGAGTTGCATTTATATGTATTACAAATAAGTGATATGGTTATTTGTTGGTCTTTGAAGATGTACGAGCTGCCTCCTACTAGCTAATGATAATTTGGTATATGGAAGATATTTCATACATGATTTGCTGTAGATATTTCTCTGTGTCTTATTGTGTACAGTAATTTGTATGTCCATCATCATGTGCATGAATTATCAGTTTGTTCATAAGGTATGGAATTGTTAGGTATATTCTTAGTGCATTTCTTGGAGACTCATAGGATGCAGAGAAGGCAGTGGCAACCCACTCCAGTACTCTTGCCTGGAAAATCCCATAGATGGAGAAGCCTGGTAGGCTGCAGTCTATGGGGTTGCTAAGAGTCAGGCACGACTGAGCGACTTCACTTTCACTTTTCATATGCAATGGAGAAGGAAATGGCAACTCACTCCAGTATTCTTGCCTGGAGAATCCCAGGGACAGAAGAGCCTGGTGGGCTGCCGTCTGTGGGGTCGCACAGAGTCAGAGACAACTGAAGCAACTTAGCAGCAGCAGCAGCAGCAGGATGCTTATATGTGGGTTTCAAAGTAGGTAGTAAGCAGTGGTCTGCTTGTGTACTAGGGTGAGGGTAGATACATGTATATAGTGTCTTTTGTTGGCCTTTTTTGGGGATCAGTGGGAAGGTTGTATTCTGGAGAGGAAACATAATGTATAGTGTTTGGGGGCAATCTCTACATTCAGGAGTCAGGAATATTTGCACATGTGTGTCCACAGATGTGTGAGAATTGTTTATGTATATTAGTAAGATGCAGAGACTTTTGGTGTTTTTGTGTTTTGTGTGTGTCTGAGCATTTGGGGTGTATACACATAGGTGGTATGTAGATGTGTATATTTGTGATTTGTGAGTATATCAGAAGTCCTCTTTGTATCTATCTCAAAATGTAATGCCTGAAGATTTTAGTGGTGTTGCTTGTATGTGTATTCTCAGTATTAGTGAGTTGGACATATAAGTGCAGTTGACTCTGTAACATCATGGGTTTGAACCACACAGTCCACTCCTAGTGGTTTTGTTTTTTGTCTTTTTTTAGTACATACTATAGTACTGGATGAAGCACAAGCTGGAATCAAGATTGCCAGGAGAAATATCAATAACCTCAGATATGCAGATAACACCACCCTTCGGGCAGAAAGTGAAGAGGAACTGAAGAGTTTTTTGATGAAAGTGAAAGAGGAGAGTGAAGAAGCTAGCTTAAAGCTCAACATTCAAAAACCTAAGATCATGGCATCCGGTCTGATCACTTCGTGGGAAATAGATGGGGAAACGATGGAAACAGTGACAGATTTTATCTTCTTGGGCTCCAAAATCACTGCAGATGGTGACTGCAGTCATGAGATTGAGACGCTTGTTCCTTGGAAGAAAAGCTATGACCAATCTAAACAGCACATTAAAAACCAAGACATTACTTTGCTGACAAAGGTCTATCTAGTCATAGCTATGGTTTTTCCAGTAGTCATGTACAGATGTCAGAGTTGGACCATAAAGAAAGCTGCTGCCCAAAGAATTGATGCTTTTGAACTGTTGTGTTGGAGAAGACTCTTGAGTCACTTGGACTGCACGGAGATCAAACCAGTCAATCCTAAAGGAAATAAGTCTTGAATATTCATTGGAAGGTCTGATGCTGAAGCTGAAACTCCAATACTTTGGCCACCTGATGAAAGGAACTGACTCATTAGAAAAGACCCTGATGCTGGGAAAGATTGAAGGCAGGAGGAGAAGGGGATGACAGAGGATGAGACAGTTGGATGGCATCACCAACTTGATGCACATGTTTGAGCTACCTCCAGGAGTTGGTGATGGACAGGGAGGCCTGGCATTCTGAAATCCATAGGGTTGCAAAGATTCAGACACAACTGAGTGACTGAACTGACTGACAGTACTAATAGGTGATCCATGCATACAGAAGCACTGTATGGAGGGTTGGCACCCTATACCCCAAGTTGTTTGAGGTTCAGCTGTATTTGATAAGTGTAGGTGGTTTGTGCTTGTGTGTGATTTGAGTTCCTAGGGCTATTAAATATTCTGGTGGATGTGAGGATTCAGCAGACTGTGTATGTTATGTATATGTTCAGAAATATGGAGTATTTGTATTTTAGGGCTGTGGGATTACATGTGGGTCTTTCTGGAGTTATACATGAGGCAGTCGTGTACTTGCTGAGCCTATGTGTGTGTTTATTCATTGTGTACATCTTGGTGGTATATTGGTTGCACGTTTGTGTTTATGGCTGTGTTGTGTGTGTTTATATATATAATTGTAAGAGTGGCATGGAAATATTCAGGGTGAATAGGGCTTTATAAGTTGCTCTGTGTGTATATTTATTCAAGATGAGGATAGGAATGTACGTGCGTGTTCAGAATAGATGTACATGAACACACACATCCACACACGTGTGTGTGTGTGTGTGTGTGTGTGTATATATATATATGGTGTTCTTCTGCTTACATATCTGTAGTGGGAGTTGAGGGTCCTACTCTTGGTGTAAGTAGATTGTATGCACATGTTCATATAAAAAGATTTGGGATGTGCTGGAACTGGTTCATACTAGCATCAGACAGTCAATGGTATGTATCTCCTCCCAGCTCTGTGTTCAGGGATGTCAAGTAGGTAGGTTGAAATTGATCACGGTGGGAACATTTATGTAGATACCACAAATAAAGTCCTTCCTGCCTTTCTCAAAGAGCTTTTTATTAAGCACTTATCAGCACATACTGATGTTGTGTTTAGAAGTATGTATGTGTCAGCAAGAATGTTTGGGCATCAGTGGGAATCGTTGTAGGACCCTCTTATGTGATTGTGGGTGTGGCTTCTGGGGCTTTGGGCCCTTGTATGTATGAACAGACCCTCATCATTCTGAATCATAGCATTGTTCCTATCAGGTGGGTCAAAGAATTTCCATCAATGTTGGGGATTCCCAGCAGAAACCATGCAGATGGATAGAGGGATGTCTGTACCTTAGGCTCATGGGCACTCCTTCAGCATTTGTGTGGTGGGTTCTAGCATCTAGCATCTGGGCCCCTAGAAGGGTGGGTCTGATAGACAGATGGCATGCACAGGAGAACCTTCAGAGGTGTGTTGTCGGTGTAACAGGCAGCAGTCAAAAGTCATGGTGCTTCCTGGATAAGAGGTCAGATAACCAAGTGTTCACTCTCGCAGAAAAGCCCCTGCGAGTTGGTTGGACATCTCTAGGTGGTGCTGGCTCTTCTGTGGTACAGCTGATGGGCAAGGACAACTCCATATTGATCTAGGTGGTGTTAAGTCTACAAAGTCATGTGTGCCTAAACACAGCTGCCCCAGGATGCCATGGGCACTATGGAGTATCAATCTGTATCACAGTGATACAATATCAGCTGTATCACAGTATCACTAGGTCTCAACCAACCTGTGTGTGTGCACTGTCATATCTGACTCTTTGCGATCTCATGGACTATAGCCTGCCTGGCTCATCTGTCCATGGGTTTTCCCAGGCAAGAATACTGGAGCGGGTTGTCATTTTCTCCTTCTGGGGATCTTCCTCACCAAGGGATTGAACTCAGGGATCCAGGGATCAATCCACATTGCAGGTGGATTCCTTACAAGTAAGGCACCAGGGAAGCCCTTCAACCAGCCTAGATGTCTGGAAGCCTAACATCTCAGGGATACATAGGACCTCTGGGGATCAGTGAACTGACAAGGATGAAGGTGGATATTTTGCAGAAAGTTTTCACTTTCATCTCAGATTCAAAGAATTTATTAACAAATTGCATGGGTTTTGACCAACATCCAGACATAAATAGCACTGGGAAGTCGCATGACATCGTATATCTGGAGTTCCAGTTGAAGAAAGTTTCCAGGCAATGCATGCGCTCCATGAGTGAGATTTCAAATGTTGCAATTTGGGATTCCAGTTTATAATCTGAGGACTCAAACTGATACCATCATCAATCTGTGAGCAAATTGCAGCCCTGGTTTCATATAAATGCTGGTTGTTTGACATGCAAAACTGGAATGTTGTTAAGCCTGGGACTTAGTTGGCCAGGGACCTCCAGCTCAGTTCAGTTGCTCAGTCGTGTCTGACTCTTTGGGACCCCATGTACTGCGGCACTCCAGGGCTCTGTCCATCACCAACACCCAAAGGTTGCTCAAACTCACATCCATTGAGTCGGTGATGCCATCCAACCATCTCATCCTCTGTCATCCCCTTCTGTCCTCAGTCTTTCCCAGTATCAGGGTCTTTTCCAACAAGTCAATTCCTCACATCAGCTGGCCAAAGTATTGGAGTTTTAGTTTCAGCATCAGACCTTCCAATGAATATTCAAGACTGATTTCCTTTAGGATTGACTGGTTTGATCTCCATGCAGGCCAAGGGACTCTCAAGAGTCTTCTCCAACACCACAGTTCAAAAGCATCAATTCTTCGGGCATCAGCTTTCTTTATGGTCCAACTCTCACATCCATACATGATTTCTGGAAAAAACCATAGCTTTGACTAGATGGACCTTTGTCAGCAAAGTAACATCTCTGCTTTTTAATACGCTGTTGAGGTTTGTCACAGCTTTTCTTCTGAGGAACAAGCGCCTCTTAANTCTTCGGGCATCAGCTTTCTTTATGGTCCAACTCTCACATCCATACATGATTTCTGGAAAAAACCATAGCTTTGACTAGATGGACCTTTGTCAGCAAAGTAACATCTCTGCTTTTTAATACGCTGTTGAGGTTTGTCACAGCTTTTCTTCTGAGGAACAAGCGCCTCTTAATTTCATGACTACAGTCACCAGCAACAGTGATTCTGGAGCCTAAGAAAACAAAGTGAGAAACTGTTTCCATTCTTTCTCCATCTCTTTGCCATGAAGTGAAAGGATTGGATGCCATGATCTTAGTTTTTTGAATGTTGACCTTTAAGCCAGTTTTTCATTCTCCTCTTTCATTTTCATCAAGAGGCTCTTCAGTTCCTCTTCACTTTCTGCCATAAGGGAGGTGTCATCTGCATATGTAAGGTTATGCAGATGACAATCTTGAATCCAGCTTGTGCCAACCTGGCAATCTTGATCCCAGCTTGTGCTTTGTCCAGCCCAGCATTTTGCATGATGTACTCTGCATGTAAATTAAATAATCAGGGTGACAATATACAGCCTTCACCTACTCCTTGTCCAATTTGGAACCAGTCTGTTGACCCATNACATGATGAAACTCATAAATTGGTGAGAACTACTGGGTTATTTTCTGAGTAATGCCTTTTATCATAACTGGACAGATTAGAAATCAGTGTATTACTACTAACTGGTTATGCATTTTCCAAAAAATTCCCAAGATTTAACTATAAACTTGTAACATTTGCTCAAAACTGCCAATTAAAATAATTCTGTGAGTTTGTTATGTTTTAATTTTTAAGTGAAATGTGCAGCAAGGTGCCTGATTTCTTTTTTTATTAACTGTATAATACTATTACATTGTATTATTTATGGCAGATTGATTACATAGGAACATTCTAGTGTCTAGAGACCTCTTATTTGATTTTAAAAGTTGGTTATTAAGCAAGTGTCTTTCAGTTTGGGCCACGTTACAGAGTTTATGCCAAGGAATGGATGAAACTGAAGATCTCATATCTAACCTTGAGTTGCTTTTAAACTGTTCCGTTTCAGGGAAGAAACTCTATGTAAATTTGCTTGGTGTATGCTTTTTTGTTTTATTCTTGATAAAGGATGTAAGTTGGAAAGCATTTCTTAAAGTTAGCTTTACTGTAGGTAAGCTGCAATTGCAGGTATGGTGCAAGTGAAGTTAACCTAAGTAATTCCAAGTCATAGAACAGTTTCCAGCTAGCAAACATGTTTCTGGATGAGTGAATTTACCTCCTGTTTGGGGAGATTTTGAGTATTGGTGGGCTTCTTAAAAGTATTTTGTTGTGGGGAATATAAAACATAGTCCATGGCACGAGTAAGGAAGAACATGCTTAAGTGATGCTGGATTAATGTGGTTAATCTTAAAAAAGGCAGCTGCTGGAACAATGCTTTAAAGCTTGGAGCGTCGTTTTATAGGAGAATTTCTGCAGTGACTCGACTAGGAAGTTGTGAATCTTTGAAGTTGCCTACATATGTACAGAATGAACAAGGCAGTTTTTTAGTTTTGTTTAGTTCTTTTTATTTCAGGCATTTGGGTGTTTGATTTTTCATGGGCACCTTAATGCTTATTATTGCTTTAGTAATACTTATAATTATAAAGAATGGTAGGACTAAATGCAGATTCATTAATTGTGAAGTGTTGGATCATCTACTGTCATTCAGATAACACTACCACTGCTACTAATAAGTCACTTCAGTCGTGTCCGACTGTGCTACGCCGTAGACGGCAGCCCACCAGGCTCTGCCGTCCCCTGGACTCTCCAGGCAAGAACTCTGAGATAACACTAACAGAATCTAAACACTGCCTTAGTTTTATGAATATTTAAAGTAGTATGTTTTAGAACTATTCTGTGCCATTACAACTAAAATTATTTATTCAGTTCAGTTCAGTCGCTCAGTCGTGTCCGACTCTTTGCGACCCCATGAATCGCAGCATGCTAGGCCTCCCTGTCCATCACCAACTCCTAGAGTTAACTCAGACTCACGTCCATCGAGTCAGTGATGCCATCCAGCCATCTCATCCTCTGTAGTCCCCTTCTCCTCCTGCCCCCAATCCCTCCCAGCCTCAGAGTCTTTTCCAATGAGTCAACTCTTAGCATGAGGTGGCCAAAGTACTGGAGCTTCAGCTTTAGCATCATTCCTTCCAAAGAAATCCCAGGGCCGATCTCCTTCAGAATGGACTGGTTGGATCTCCTTGCAGTCCAAGGGACTCTCAAGAGTCTTCTCCAACAGCACAGTTCAGAAGCATCAATTCTTCAGTGCTCAGCCTCTTCACAGTCCAACTCTCACATCCATACATGCCTACTGGAAAAACCATAGCCTTGACTAGACGGACCTTAGTCGACAAAGTGATATCTCTGCTTTTGAATATGCTATCTAGGTTGGCCATAACTTTTCTTCCAAGGAGCAAGCGTCTTTTGATTTCATGGCTGCAGTCACCATCTGCAGTGCTTTTGGAGCCCAGAAAAATAATTTTTACCATAATCCCAAGATTGTGCAATAGTCACTATTGTCTTATTCCAGAATATTTTTATCACCTCAGAAAGAAACTCTACCATTAGTAGTCCGTCCCTATTTCCTCATTTCTTCCTTCCTCAGCTCCTGGCAACCACTGCTCACCATTTCTGTCTCTTTGTATTTGCCTATTTCGGTCATTTCTTATAGATGAAAGTGTATAATGTGAACCTTTTCAGTCTGGCTTCTTTCACGTAGCATACTGTTTTTAGGATTCATTCATGTTGTAGCATATATGAGTACTGTATTTCTTGTTAATGCTGAGTAACATTCCATTGTTGAAGATACACCACTTTATATGTATTTATTTATTAGATGACGAACATTGGTTTGTGTCTACCTTTTGTGTGTGGCATTATAAAAATCTGTATTTTTTTGTATTGCTTATATGTAGGGGTGTGTGTGTATACTCAAATAAGTCTTTGGTTTTAAATTAGGTTGATATTATAATTGTCCCTATTTGGCAAAAGTGCTTGTTTTCTTTACTGTTTTGCTTTGTTTCTGATTCCTTTAACTCCATCAGTTTTTATTTCAAATAACACATTTGAATGTTATGAAATTGAGTGTTAAATGTTATCTTTAAATAATGATTGTATTTAGTCTTTTACTCTAGGCAGTACCTTAAGCCATACATATATGCTTTTTGATAAAAATTTTTTCCATGTAATTGAATGTTAGAATTCAACATGCTAAGTCACATCAGTCGTGTCCGACTCTGTGTGACCCCATAGACGGCGGCCCACCAGGCTCCCGTCCCTGGGATTCTCCAGGCAAGGATAATGGAGTGGGTTGCCATTTCATTCTCCAGTGCATGAAAGTGAAAAGTGAAAGTGAAGTCGCTCAGTCATGTCAAACTCTTCGAGACCCCATGGACTGTAGCCTACCAGGTTCTTCCGTCCATGGGATTTCCCAGGCAAGAGTACTGGAGTGGGGTGCCATTGCCTTCTCTGAGAATTCAACATAGCACAGTGAAAACGATCAGTCTGCTTTATTCTTGTTTGTCTATCTTTTAAAATTTAACTTGTCTTCCTACCTCACTAGATCCACAAGAAGGCACTGTGGTGGTTCTCCCAGTAGAGTCTCAGCAGCTTCTGGCCCAGCTTGTGTATTTTCTACCCAGTCTGCCTGCTGACTTGCTTTCTCGGTTAAGTCGCTGCTGTATTATGGGAAGACTCAGTGCACATTTGGCTGCCATGCTTATCGGGATACTGCACATGAGGTAGCATGCTGAAGTGAGCTGTATTTCAAGTGTATAATAATCTTCCCCCTCACCCTTCCCCTGTCCCTGGCAGTTTATGAACTGACTTTTAAAAATACTGCCCCTCCCTTCATTTGCTCTTAAAACAGCAGTTAAAGTTGTTGGCTATTACTAGATGGAGGAAGTGCACTAGAGGAAGACTGCTCCAGGTTGTTTGTTCAGTGGTTTGCATTGTCCTGGTTTCAGTCACTAAGTTCATGGGCTGTAGCCCGCCAGGCTCCTCTGTCCATGGGATTTTCCAGGCAAGAATACCGAAGTGGGTTGCCATTTCTTTTTCCAGGGGATCTTCCTGACCCAGAGATTGAACCCTTGTTCTCCTGCACCGCAGGTGGATTCTTTACCACTGAGCCATAGGTAGAAACATACAGTGGCTTGTGTAGGTGGATTGAAACGGGTTAAAATGATCCAGAGTAAGCCATAGTAAGGATTCCGTGGCAGACAAGAGTGCTGTGCTTTAAAACTTTTGGTGTTATGAAATTGTAATACAGGTCTTCCTTTTTGGAAGGGAGCTCAGTTTAATGTAGGTGGTGAACAAAGCTTGCGGACTCCAACAAGGAATTGTTGAACTATCTGTGGGTGGGTGGCAAAATACACATCACATTAAACTTACCATTTTAACCAGTTTTAGGTATACAGTTAGAACTGTTTTGGGGCATTAAGTACATTCACACTATTGTGCAGCTGCTACCACTGTTCATCTCCAGTACTTGTCATCATTCCAGACTGAAACTCTGTACTGATTATTTCCCCTTCTCCCAGCCCTTGTTTACCACTATTTTGTCTTCGTGATTTTGATATATTCATCTGTTAATGGATACTTGGTTGTGCTGCCTTTTGGCTATTATGAATAATGCAGCTATAAACATCGGTATGCAGATACCTGTTTGAATCCTTTTAATTCTTTTGGCTGTATATCCAGAAGTAGAATTGCTGGGTCATATGTTAATTTTCTGTTTAATTTTTCGAGGAACTGCTTTCCAGAGTGTGACTGTACCCTTTTACCCTCAGAGGTCTTAAAATTAATAGTGTTTCATGTTGCGAGTGTTCAAAGTATCGTGTAAAATTTAATGTTTGTGTCAGGCATAGTACTTTCAGCCATTTGTCACTGATTGTGGCTCAAGGCCAGGGTCTGATAGTTTTAGGCAGGAATTGAATCTAGGCTGTAGCTGGCTTCTTGAGCAGATCCTCTGTCCCAG
>SJYA01001221.1:70937-81420 GCA_006410615.1 Neotragus moschatus | reverse complement strand
CTGTTCTAACTATTGCTTCTTGACCTGAATACAGATTTCTCAGGAGGCAGGTAAGGTGGTCTGGTATTCCCATCTCTTGAAGAATTGTCCACACTTTGTTGTGATCCACACAGTCAGAGGCTTTAGCATAGTTAATGAAGCCAAAGTAGATGTTTCTCTGGAACTCTCTTGCTTTTTCCATGATCCAAAGGATGTTGGCAATTTGATCTCTGGTCCCTCTGCCTTTTCTAAATCCAGCTTGTACATATGAAAGTTCATGGTTCACGTACTATTGAAGCCTCACTTGGAGAATTTTGAACATTACTTTGCTAGCATGTGAGATGAGTGCCTTTGTGCAGTAGTTTGAACATTCTTTGGCATTGCCTTCTTTGGGATTGGAATGAAAACTGACCTTTTCCAGTCCTGTGGTGAGTTTCCAAATTTGCTGGCAGATTGAGTGCAGCACTTTCACAGCATCATCTTTTAGGACTTGAAATAGTGCAGCTAAATTCCATCACCTCCACTAGCTTTGTTCATAGTGATGCTTCCTAAGGCCTACTTGACTTCACACTGCAGGATGTCTGGCTCTAGGTGAGTGATCACACCATTGTGGTTATCTGGGTCATGAAGATCTTTTTTGTGTAGTTTTCCTGTGTATTCTTGCCACCTCTTCTTAATATCATCTGCTTCTGTTAGGTCCATACCATTTCTGTCCATTATTGTGCCTATCTTTGCATGAAATATTTCCTTGGCATGTCTAGTTTTCTTCAAGAGATCTCCAGTCTTTCCCATTCTGTTTTTTTCCTCTATCTCTTTGCACTGGTCACTGAGGAAGGCTTTCTTCTCCCTCCTTGGTCTTCTCTGGAACTCTGCATTCAGATGGGTGTCTTTCCTTCCCTCTTCGCCTTTCCTTCCCTTCTTTTCTCAGCTGTGGTAAGGCCACCTCAGAAGCCATTTCGTCATCCACAAGACAAAGAAATGCTAAAAGTGTCCCTCCCTGGGCTCAGCAATTTCAAGACTTATCCCCTATCATCTATGGTGCCACCAGGCTTGCACTCACAATAGGCAATCAGAGCACTCAAAGTCAGGGCAGAGTTCAGGCAAGTTAGAAGTTAGGTCAGAGGCCTGCTCTGCTCTGTCTCTGAAGCCTGAAAAAGATTATTTATTTAAATTCCCTAATAGTGGGGAGGTTTTGTCCCGGAGAGAGAGTTGAGGTGAGAGAACTGGAGAGACTGAGTCCCACTATGAGGAGATATGGCTCTGATGTTCCCAAAACCTTTAGACGTGTTCTCTTTTGCTTTCTGAAGGCTTAGGATTCCTCTAGCAGTGGGAAGCTCATCTCAGTTTCATGTTTCACTGATGGGATGAAGTGAATTTTTTTTTTTAATTATCCCACAGCAAGCTGCAAAGCCATCAGATGGAGCCATGTGATCAGTGTGGACTCCAGTTGACCCCACNCTTTAGACGTGTTCTCTTTTGCTTTCTGAAGGCTTAGGATTCCTCTAGCAGTGGGAAGCTCATCTCAGTTTCATGTTTCACTGATGGGATGAAGTGAATTTTTTTTTTTAATTATCCCACAGCAAGCTGCAAAGCCATCAGATGGAGCCATGTGATCAGTGTGGACTCCAGTTGACCCCACAGCCACCTTCTGCCTCCCATGCATCCATTCAAGAATTTCTGCACTTCCTTAATGGTGAGTCTTCTTGCCCTTTTCTTCCTCATTGTGAATCCTCCTGCTAACAAAACATGCTGTGAAAATTAAGAAAAGTAAACCTTAACAACAATTGGAGTCTGCAAGGTCTATAGAGAGAACTCTCGTGCCCTGTCATTCATCCTCCATTACTTCAACATGAAGAGGTCATTTACATATGCCAACAGGAAGAAATATATCTTGCATTCCCAACCAAGTTCAGCCACATTACCACTCCAGCTGGAGGAGGGAAGACTTCCCTTTTGGCCAACAAACCCAGCTAACAGAAAATTCTGCAGTTTAGCTAATGAGAAGCCATTGTCACCTGACTGTTTACTTACCTCCACATGTTACACTTGTTCTCTTGCTGATGACTTACTTCCTTGTCCTGCTCTACTTAGCTTAAAGCCATCAATGATGTTTAACCCTTTGGAGTATATCCCTGTCTTCTGAATGAAATGCTGCCTGGTTCATGAATCATTTATTAGAATCAGTTTATTACAAATTCAAACTAAATCTTCAAATGTACTCAGTTAATTTTTGTTTTTTAATATACTGGTGGCAGCGATGGGATCTCAAGAGAATTTCTGATGGCATTTGGAGACAAGGAGGAAAACTGTGGTGCCCACACATCCTCGGAGTTTGCTGTCTTTCTTGCCATTCATGGAGGTTGTTAGTAAGCTCCTCTTGGTTTGAGCTCCATTCTCTTTGCATTTTTTGCCTCTAATCTAATTGGCTTCCCTTTCAAGGCAGGTTGGCTTGGCTGGCAGATCATTCTGCCCGAGGCCAAACCCACCTATTAGATCACATTTCCAGTGCACAGTAACATTTCTTGGTTGTTGCCAATCTATTTTTGAGTGGTAAACCCTAGCTCCTAATTTTGTTTGCTAGATTCCATGTTGGGAATGGCTGACAATGTAGTCTTTACTTCCCCATGTGTTTAGAATCAGTATCAGCCCCTAGATTCTGCACTCAGAACTGTTGGTGAGCAGCTATAGTTCTCCATTTTCCTTGGAATCAGTCTGTATTCATTTCTTGGGATTTCCTGGTTCTATGCTTTGGTGGTTGTGTATGCCAGGCCTTATTTAGCCAGGTGGTAGTAGCATCTCTCAGGTAGTGCTGATATATTATGGCACAGGTCTGTCTGTCTTGTTTTGGGATGACAAAAGCTAGCTAAGGAAATGGTAGCCATACCCCTATTGAACATGCCACCTTCTGGCACACCAGCTTATTTTATATTTTATATGTAAGAGCTATAGACCTTGAGGCTATAGATATCTAGAAAGATGGCAAAATTTTACTGATATTGATCTAGAATCATAACAGTCAATGTTTGGAGTGTTCCAGTTAGACAAGATTTTTCAGTTAAGGAAAACTCTAGAGAGCATCAGATCCCAAATTGAATGAGGAGAATGAGATGCCTACTTTGATATGAAAAAGCTTACAGAAGGTTTCAAGATTCCTAAATAAAGGCTGCTACTTTTAAGGACTCAGTACAAAAAGCTAATGAATGCACTGAAATGGGTGCATTACTATATGTAGAATATTTAGCTAGTGATAAGTTGCTATATAACACAAGGAGTTCTACCTCCTGCTCTTTGACAACCTAGAGAGGTGGGATGAGTTGGGGTGGGAGGGAGGTTAAAGAGGGGGTATATATATGTGTATACTTCTGGCTGATTCACATTCTTAAACAGCAGAAATCAGCAGAAATCAACATAACATTGTGAAGCATTTATCCTCTAAATGAAAATGTTTATAAAAAATTAAGGGGACAAAAGTTACCTTAAAAAAAAAAAAAAAAGACTATAGATGATGTAACCAAAGACTTCAATCCTACTGCCCACCAACCATGTCTTTCTACCCAAGTACTCGTGTTTTACTAATTCTCTGCCTGAAATACTTTCCTAAAGAGATATTTAACTATTATCATTTAAGATAACTGTACCTGAGGTTACAGGCGAGCCCCCTCAGCTGCTCTTTATTCCTTGGTCAGAACTAAACTGACAGCTCTAGTCAAAGAATTCTTTAAACTTAAGGAGCAGCCCCCACAATTTTTTGAAGAGCTAAGAGTCATTGTCAGGGCCTGGGACCTCAAAAGTGCTAGATCTTTCTGAGCTTGCACACATGTTGGCAGAACCAGGGAAGGCCCCCAAATGGATGCAGGAAGCAAAACGGAAAACTCCTAGGATGATATTCAAGGATTGGGAAGAATCCCCTGGGGGAGGGCCTGACAACCTACTCCAGTATTCTTGCCTGGAGAATCCCCATGGACAGAGGAGCCTGGCAAGGCTACAGTCTATGGGGTCAGAGTTGGACATGACTTGAGCAACTAAGCACAGCACAGCCACCTTAAAAGGCTTCCAAACTAACAACTGACTTTTTATAAGCCACTCCTAAAATCATACCTGCTCAGATTGATTGATCTATTATTTGATCATACAAACAAAAGAGGGAAGAGTCTGTGCCATTCTACAGCTAGTTTGGAAGCATTCTTTTTACAGCATTTGGGGTTCCATGTAATAAAACGGACATTCAGCCAACTTTAGCTGCCCTCTTTGTAAATGTATTATCTTCTGAGATAGTTGTTGTTCAGTCACCACGTCCTGTCTGATTCTTTGCAACTTCATGGACTGCACCATGCCATGGTTTCCTGTCCTTCACTGTCTCCCTGAGCTTGCTCAAACTCATGTCCATTGAGTCAGTGTGCCATCCAACCATCTAATCCTCTGTCATCCCTTCTCCTCTTTCCCAGCATCAGGGTCTTTCCCTGTGAGTCAGATCTTTGCATTAGGTGGCCAAAATACTGGAGCTTCAGCTTCAGCACCAGTCCTTCCAGTGACACCCAGGACTGATCTCCTTGCCATCCAAGGAACTCACAAGAGTCTTCTCCAACACCACAGTTCAAAAGCATCAATTCTTCAGCATCAGCTTTCTCTATGGTCCAACTCTCACTTATACATGACTAATGGAAAAACCATAGATTTGACTATAAGGACTTTTGTCAGCACAGTGATGTCTCTGCTTTGTAATACACTGTCTAGGTTTGTCATTGCTTTTCTTCCAAGGAGCAAGCATCTTTTAATTTTGAGGCTGCATTCATCATCTGCATTCATCTTGGAGCCAAAGAAATGAAATCTGAACCATCTTCACTTTTCCCATTTATTTGCCATGAAGTGATAGGACTGGATGTCATGATCATTGTTCTTGAATGCTGAGTTTTAAGCCACCTGTTTCCTTCAACTCTTTCACTTTCATCAAAAGGCTATCTACTTCCTCTAACTTTCTGCCATTAAAGTAGATCTGCATATCTGAGGTTATTGATATTTCTCCTAGCAATCTTGATTCTAGCTTTTGAGTCATCCAGGCCAACATTTCATGTGATGTACTCTGCATATAAGTTAGAAAAGCAGGGTGACTGCATATAGCCTTGACACACTCCTTTCCCAATTTGCAACCAGTCTGCTGTTCCATGTCCATTTCTAACTTGTTTCTTGTCCTGCATACAGGTTTCTTGGGAGAGCACTAATGTGGTCTTTTATTCCCATCTCTTTAAGAATATTCCACAGTTTGTTGTGATCCACTCAGTCAAAGGCTTTAGCATAGTCAATAAAGCAGATGTTTTTCTGAAATTCTCTTGCTTTTTCTATGACCCCAGTTATAGGCCACTTGATCTCTGGTTCCTCTGCCTTTCTAAACTCAGCTTGTACATCTGGAAGTTCTCAGTTCATGTACTGCTCAATTACTGCTAAAGCCTAACTTGAAGAATTTTGAGCATAATCTTGCTATCAGGTGAGATGANGTCCTGCTTTTTTCACCATTCTTTCCCATCCAGTTGTTTTCCTCTGTCTCTGCACTGATCCCTGAGGAAGGCTTTCTTCTCTCTCCTTGCTCTTGGAACTATGCATTCAGATTGGTGTCTTTCCTTCTCTCTTCGCCTTTCCTTCCCCTCTTTTCTCAGCCGTTTTAAGGCCTCCGCAGAAGTCATTTTGTCATCCCCAAGATCAAGAAATGCAAAAAGGGTCCCTCCCGGGGCTCAACAATTTCAAGACTTGTCCCCTATCATCTATGGTGCCACCAGGCTGGCACTCAAAATAGGTAGTCAGGGCACTCAAAAGTCAGGGCACAGTGCAGGCAAGTTAGAAGCTAGGTCAGAGGCCTGCTCTGCTCTGTCTCTGAAGCCTGAAAAAGACCATTTATTTAATTTCCCTAATAGTGGGGAGGTTTTGTCCTGGAGAGAGGGTTGAGGTGAGAGAACTGGAGAGACTGAGGAGTCCCACCATGAGGAGATATGGCTCTGCTGTTCCCACATTCTTTAGACGTGTTGTCTTTTGCTTTGCGAAGCCTTAGGATTCTTCTAGCAGTGGGAAGCTCATCTCAGTTTCATGTTCCACTGATGGGATGAAGTGACCCTTTTTTTGTTTTAATTATTCCACAGCAAGCTGGAAAGCCATCAGATGGAGCCATGTGATCAGTGTGGACTCCAGCTCACCCCAGAGCCACCTTCTGCCTCCCATGCATCCATTCAAGAATTTCTGCACTTCCTTAATGGTGAGTCTTCTTGCCCTTTTCTCCCTCATTGTGAATCCTCCTGCTAACANAAAGCCATCAGATGGAGCCATGTGATCAGTGTGGACTCCAGCTCACCCCAGAGCCACCTTCTGCCTCCCATGCATCCATTCAAGAATTTCTGCACTTCCTTAATGGTGAGTCTTCTTGCCCTTTTCTCCCTCATTGTGAATCCTCCTGCTAACAAAACATGCTCTGAAAAATAAGAAAAGTAAACCTTAACTATAGTTGGAGTCTGGAAGGTCTGTGGAGGGAGCTCTCATGCCCTGTCATTCATCCTCAATTACCCAGCAGGAAGAAATACACCTTGCATTCCCAAACAAGAAGTGCAGCCACATTACCACTCCAGCTGGAGGAGGGAAGACTTCCCTTTTGGCCAACAACAAACACAACTAACAGAAAATTCTGCAGTTTAGCTAATGAGAAGCCATTGTCACCTGACTGTTTACTTTCCTCCACAGATGTTACGCTCGTTCTCTTGCTGCTGACTTACTTCCTTGTCCTGTTCTACTTAGCTTAAAGCCATCAGTGATGTTTAACCCCTTGGAGTACATCCCTGTCTTCTGAATGAAATGCTGCCTGGTTCATGAATCATTTACTAGAGTCAGTTTATTACAAATTCAAAGTAAATCTTCAAATGCACTCAGTTAATTTTTGTTTTTTAATATACTGGTGGCAGCGATGGGATCTCAAAGGAATTTCTGATGACATTTGGGGGCAAGGAGAGACAGCTGTGGTGCCCACACATCCTCTGAGTTTGCTGTCTTTCTTGCCCTTCATGGAGGTTGTTAGGAAGCTCCTCTTGGTTTGAGCTCCATTCTCTTTACATTTTTGCCTCTAATCTAACTGAGTTTCCTTTCAGGGCATGCTGGCAGGCTGGGTTGGCTGGCAGATCATTCTGCCTGAGGCCAAACCCACCTATTAGATCACATTTCCAGTGCACAGAAACATTTCTTGGTTGTTGCCAATCTACTTTTGAGTGGTAAAGCCTAGCTCCTAATTTTGTCTGCTAGATTCCATGTTGGGAACAGCCGACAGTGTAGTCTTTACTTCCCCACGTGTTTGGAATCAGTATCAGCCCCTCGATTCTGCACTCAGAACTGTTGGTGAGCAGCTATAGTTCTCCATTTTGCTTGGAATCAGTCTGTACTCCTCATTTCTTGGGATTTCCTGGTTCTGTGCTTTTCCTCAGTACAAGGTTCTCTGGGAATTGGTGGTTGTGTATACTGGGCCTTATTTAGCCAGGTGGTAGTAGCATCTCTCGGGTAGTGCTGATATATTATGGCACAGGTTTGTTTGTCTTGTTTTGGGGTGACAAAAGCTAGCTAAGGAAATGGTAGCCATACCCCTATTGAACATGCCACCTTCCGGCACACCAGCTTATTTTGTATTTTATATGTAAGAGCTATAGACCTAGAGGCTGTAGGTATCTAGAAAGATGGCAATATTTTACTAATATTGATCTAGAATTATAGCAGTAATTGTTCGGAGTGTTCCAGTTAGACAAGATTTTTCTTTTAAGGAAAACTCTAGAGAGCATCAGATCCCAAATTGAATGAGGAGAATGAGATGCCTACTTTAATTGATACGAAAAAGCTTACAGAAGGTTTCAAGATTCCTAAATAAAGGCCTGCTTCTTTTAAGGACTCTGTACAAAAAGCTAATGAATACATTGGAATGGGTGCATTACTATATGTAGAATATTTAGCTAGTGATAAGTTGCTATATAACACAAGGAGTTCTACCTCCTACTCTGACAACCTAGAGAGGTGGGATGAGTTGGGGTGGGAGGGAGGTTAAAGAGGGAGTATATATATGTGTATACTTCTGGCTGATTCACATTCTTAAACAGCAGAAATCAACCCAACATTGTAAAGCATTTATCCTCTAAGTGAAAATGTTTATGAAAAATTAAAGAGACAAAAGGTACCTTAAAAAAAGACTATAGACATATATAACCAAAGACTTAGATCCTACTGCCCAGCGACCATGTCTTTTTCCACCCGAGTACTCATGTGTTACTAATTCTCTGTCTGAAATACTTTCCTAATCTAAAGAGATATTTAATTATTATCGTTTAACTGTACCTGAGGTTGCAGGCGAACCCCCTCAGTTGTTGTTTACTCCTTGGTCAGAACTGAACTGAGAGCTCTAGTCAAAGAATTCTTTAAACTTAGGGAGCAGCTCCCAGAACTTTGAAGAACTAAGAGTCATTGTCAGGGCCTGTGACCCCAAAGTGCCAGATCTTTCTCAGCTTGCACACATGTTGGCAGGATCGGGGGAGGCCCCCAAATGGATGCAGGAAGCAAAACGGAAAACTCCTAGGATGATATTCAAGGATTGGGAAGAATCCCCCAAGGGAGGGCCTGACAGCCTACTCCGGTATTCTTGCCTGGAGAATCCCCATGGATAGAGAAGCCTGGCAGGGCTACAGTCATGGGGTCACAAAGAGTTGGATATGACTTCAGCAACTAAGCACAGCGCAGCCACCTTAAAAGGCTTCCAAAATAAGAACTGACTTTTTATAAGCCATTTCTAAAATCATCCCTGCTCAGACTGATTGGTCTGTTATTTGATCATACAAACAAAAGAGGGAAGAGTCTGTGCCATTTTATAGCTAGTTTGGAAGCATTCTTTTTACAGCATTTGGGGTTCCATGTAATAAAAAGGACATTCAGCCAACTTTAGCTGCCCTCTTTGTAAACATATTCTCTTCTGAGATAGTTGTTGTTCAGACGCCACGTCCTGTCTGATTCTTTGCGACTTCATGGACTGTACCACGCCATGGTTCTCTGTCCTTCATTGTCTCCCTGAGCTTGCTCAAACTCATGTCCCTTGAGTCAGTGTGCCATCCAATCATCTAATCCTCTGTCGCCCCCTTCTCCTCTTTCCCTCAGTCTTTCCCAGCATCAGGGTCTTTCCCTATGAGTCAGATCTTTGCATTAAGTGGCCCAAGTACTGGACCTTCGGCTTCAGCACCAGTCCTTCCAGTGAACACCCAGGACTGATCTCCTTTGGGATGGACTGGTTGGATCTCCTTTCTGTCCAAGGGACTCTAAAGAGTCTTCTCCAACACCACAATTCAAAAGCATCAATTCTTCGACATCAGGTTTCTTTATGGTCCAACTCTCATTTATATATGACTATGGGAAAAACCATAGATTTGACCAGAAGTACTTTTGTCAGCACAGTGACGTCTCTGCTTTGTAATACACTGTCTAGGTTTGTCATTGCTTTTCTTCCAAGGAGCAAGCATCTTTTCACTTTGAGGCCATACTCATCATCTGGATTGATCTTGGAGCCCAAGAAATGAAATCTGAACCATCTTCACTTTTCCCCCCATTTATTTGCCATGAAGTGATAGGATTGGATGTCATGATCATTGCTTTTGAATGCTGAGTTTTAAGCCACCTTTTTCCTTCAACTCTTTCACTTTCATCAAGAGGCTATTTACTTCCTCTGACTTTCTGCCATTAAAGTAGATCTGCATATCTGAGGTTATAGATATTTCTCCTGGCAATCTTGATTCCAGCTTTTGAGTCATCCAGGCCAACATTTCATGTGATGTACTCTGCATATAAGTTAAAAAAGCAGGGTGACTTCACACAGCCTTGACACACTCCTTTCCCAATTTGGAACCAGTCTGCTGTTCCATGTTCATTTCTAACTGTTGCTTCTTGTCCTGCATACGGGTTTCTTGGGAGAGCGCTAAGGTGGTCTTGTATTCCCATCTCTTTACGAATATTCCACAGTTTGTTGTGATCCACTCAGTCAAAGGCTTTAACATAGTCAGTGAAGCAGAAGTAGATGCTTTTCTGGAATTCTCTTGGTTTTTCTATGATCCCACAGTTATTGGCTGTTTGATCTCTGGTTCCTCTGCCTTTCTAAACCCAGCTTGTACATCTGGAAGTTCTCAGCTCATGTACTGCTAAAGCCTAACTTGAATAATTTTGAGCATAATCTTGCTATCATGTGAGATGAGTGCAACTATATGGTAACTTGAACATTCTTTGGCACTGCTTTGCTTTGGGATTGGAATGAAAACTGACCTTTACCAGTCCTATGGCCACTGCTGAGTTTTCCAAATTTGCTGGGATACTGAGTGCAGCACTTTAACAGCGTCATCTTTTAGGATTTTTAAATAGCTCAGCTGGAATTCAGTCATCTCCACTAGCTTTGTTCATAGTATTGCTTCCTAAGGCCCAATTGACTTCACACTCCAGGATGTCTGGCTCTAGGTGAGAG